>JAQIYC010000794.1:0-11483 GCA_034699545.1 Porobelba spinosa | reverse complement strand
ATTCTAAAAAATCAAAAAATATATTTAATTTTAATGAATTACTAAAAAATAATAATAAATCAAATTATAAAAGAAAACAAAAATTTCATTTCTCTTTTTCTGTACAAATTAGAGATTTTATAATTATTTTACAGCAAATAATTGTTTTTTAAAAACTTTTAAACAAAAATATCAACAGAAATATCATTTTTAAAACTATTATTTTCACTATTGTTTGATAAGATCTTAATTCAGTCCAACATTGCATTGATGTCAGACTTATTTTGCTATCACTTTATTAAACATTTTTTTATATTTTAAAAATTCAATTTTAAAATTATAATTCAGTGAAGATTTTATATATAACTTAATACACAATTAGTATTCAATTAAATTAATGAAATCCAAGAATTAATTTGAAATTAAGATTTGGATGAATTAGTGGAAGTGTTAGTAAAAAAAGGTATAAAAAATAAAATTAAAACATTGAGAGAAAAAAGTATCAAAAATAGTATAAAAAGTTTTAAAATTAATGTAAAAGTGATTTGAATTGAAGTCAGAAATAAAATTAAATGAAAATAGATTTCGAGAACTAATTGAATACTAAAAGTCATTTTCGAGTTTAGGTCTTCTAATGGTGTTGTGAAGCGTCTCCGCTGTCATCGGCGAGAATGACGAACGCCGGGTGTGATTGAGATTCGGCGGTTTCGCTCTGGTCTTGATTACTCGGGTGACTATCGGTGTTCTCATGACCACCGGTTGGGGTTTGCGAGTCGTCAGTATTGACGGCAACGGGAATATAGCGAACTCCCGGTTGGGCCGCGTGTTTGGCGCCGACGTATTCGCGCCAGAGCTTCAGTTTGGTTGCACTTTGAGTGTCTGGTAATGGATGTCTGGAAAGGTATGGAAAGCCTTTGCCGGACGCCGACACTGTGTATGCATTTTCATGACTTTCCGACGTTTGCGGCTCTAAATGGTCGGAGACGTCATCGTTGGAGCCGTCGTTGGCCTCCGGGTCGTAGTAGACAATCGCCACCTGATCCTGATCTGAGGCAGACGTGTCGTGATCTGAATCGATATGTTGTGATTGCGAGCCCTGTACTGAGACGGGGATCGGGACGTGAACTGGGATTGGGATTTCTATCGGAATCTCAATCACTGGTCGCGAAACCGACGATTGACTTTGATATGGTTGGGTCGGACCACTTGCGTACGATTGGTAACCGGTTTGGTATCCGGAATGATATGGGGACTGATATACAGGTCTATGGTATGAAGCGATGGGAACGGGAATGTGCACTGGAGTCGGCATTTCCACCACTTGTCGTTGCATCGGATGGTATCTGTATTTAGAAACCGATTATTAGTTTTTATATTATATTCAATTCAATGCAAAGCATACCCGACGGGCACAGCATAAGGCACTTGTGGGTAAATTGGCATTGAATGCTGTTGGGGTTGGGGTTGGGGTTGAGGCTGGGGTTGAGCCTGGGTGATATAGTAAGGGCTGGAATGCTGTTGATTGGAGTAGTAGGGGTTGACGTGGACGGGCGAAGAGCCCATTCGTGATTCGGCCATTTGTAGGGGCATTGGCACGTGAGCCAACATGACGAGCACCGGCTGGTAAGGCGGCATTGCTCGCTGGACCAGTTGAGAGCGCTGTGGCATCATTTGGCTGCTGTAGACCCGTTGCGGGACATTAATCGAAGCCATTCTCTGTTGGAGTCCCTGTTGGGACTGAGCCATGAACTTCATGGGCGCTCTCATCGGCGGTCTCATCATTGGGGGTCTGGGCATCGGTCGCCCATACATGGGTGCCATTGGTCGCGGCATTTGGTCCCTATCCATCATGTCGTCTGACCTCATAGAGGCCAATAATATCGGAACCGTCTCTTCTTCCGCGTCATCGTCTTTGTCTTTAGCCATCATTGGACCTAAAAGTCGATTCAGTTTTTATTTATATTATTTAGAAATAATTAAATTAAACTAATTTTACTTTAATTTATTACAAACTCTATATTAGATTTGTTGTCAAACTTACTGTTTATATGATTTTCTAAGCAAAGCGTGACTTAAATATACAAAATATAAATTGCATTGTATTTCACATATCTTTGATGAGAAAATTCAATATACAGTTTGTAATCAATTAAATTATTATCAAATTATTATTTTACTACATTGTGTCTTGTTAGTTTATTTTACTAAAATTTATTATGGTTTGATAAATTAAGACCTAATTTCCCGGGAGTAATTACAAATTTTTAATTTTGCTTTACTTGTAGTGTTATGTCGAAATGTTCGAATGAACGGGTTTAGTTTTAAAATAATTTACATTTTAATTCTATTTTAATGGTTTAAATTTTTAAATATATAAAACTAACTTTACTTTAATAAACAAAAATCATTAAAAATCTGCTTTAATTTAAAATTAAAACTTTAATTCATTTCTTATTAAAGATATTTAAAAAGATAGTCAAACAAAATCTCGCCTTTCCTTGTGTTACCCCTCGGGTCTGTAATATCAAGTAATTAAGAAATGTAATTAAAAAGATAACCGGGTAATTTATACAAAAATTTAAATATTTATAGTTTTTATTACTTAATCACTCTTTTCATAGGTGCCCTGCTCATTAAGTTTAACATAAACTTAATAAATTAAATATTATGCGAAAATTATCACTTAATACTTTAAATAATCAACTATTTAATTAATCATAAAAATAGCCAAACCCTTAAAATTAAAATTTAATATAATCAGGATTGGCCAAGGTCCGTCAGGGGTTAAGTTTGGGGTAAATGACGAAATGAGAGGGGGTGATTGGATCAAAAATTTTCAGAAGAGGAGGGTTCGAGGTTCGACCCCCCCCCCCTCCCCTTGGGCAACCCTGATATAACAGTTTGAAATTTTAAAATAGACTCCGTTTAAACAATTAATTATGTGTATTGAACTGGTTAAATATTTCAATTTTAATATAATTTCTCATTATTTATCTTTGATTTAGTTATTATTTTTTCAAAATTTTAAAATAATTTAAAAAACAAAACCTAGTATTTAGCAAGTTAAACTTGAAAATAATTAAACTAAAATTGTGTATTATTTAATCTCTATCATTATCTATGCTATTTTTAAAAATCTCATTGCAATATCCATAGTTGACTTAAAGTTAAATAATTTACGTTTAAATTGAGTTTTAAATTATTAATAATTTGACATTAATTGCATATCAATAGCAATCAAATATGTAAACTAACAATCAATACCATTATTGTGCGCCCGGGCGGCCGCTGCGAGCAATCTGGTCATCATAGCTGCCGCCGCGACTCTCAATAATGGGTTCGGCGTTTCGGGCGGTTGTGGTTGTTGTTGCATAAGAGGAATCGAGAACTTTCTCATTCTTGTCGCCCATTTTGCGTTCACTTTATCGAATGGAGTCCTAAATAAGAGTAAATGTTAATTATTATTATATTTATTAATTTAAAATATTATTTAAATAATTTCTAAAATCAAAAAACACAAAATCTAAGTTAAATCTCGCAATTATAACATTTATTAATAATTACTAATAAAGATTTAAACTAAAATATAATTCAATCTTAACTTTCATTCTTAACTATACTATTATCTAAAGTTCGACAGTTTTCGCGATAAAAAATATCTCAATTCGTTTAAATTGTAAAATAAAAAAGAGATAATTCGCTAAGAATTGCAAATTTGATGAACACTTGAAACCGATTTTCATAAATTGAATAATTCCTTAGATATCCTCAAAAGATATGAAAAAATAGTAAAATTGTAAATAATGTCAGAACTGATGGCTTACTCTTCATTGAAGCCATACCTGAACGGCTGTTCACTTTCAATGGCACTGTTCTCCTCTTTCTCACCGTCTTTCTGGCCATTCATAGGACCCGTTAAGTGCAAACCCATCAGTCTTTCGATGAACACAAGTCGAGGGTTTGTCTTCTCCTCTCCGTTTTCGCCGATCTCTCCATTCTTGTCGTCTTCGTCTTCAGTATTGGTGATAAGAATCGTTGGATTTTCATTGCTTTGATTATCACTTTCATCCAACTTCTTGTCGATGTCTTCAGTCGTGGCCGAAGTCTCTTCAGTGGTGGGCAGGAAAGTGGTCGTAACCGGCGATTCGCTCGTCGTTTCTGGCGTTGATTGCGAGCCTTCGCCCGGAACTGATCCTACAATTGACACTCTTTGCTCGGAATTGGACTCTTCGAGTGGGAATGCCATTCCGTATTGACTTTTCTGTTGTATCTGTTGTACAAACAATTGGTTTATTAGTCTTACACTTGTGTTCAATCATTGTTTGAATTTAATTAAAATTCTTTTAATTAACAATATTTTGGTTTAAGTATTGGTTTTGGTTTTGGTTTCCCAAGAATTTCCAAAACAATTACAAGTGTTTTGTGTTTTTGTTTGACTTTTTACTTAAAATTCAATGAATTAGAAAATAAAACTTTAGTTAATGTAATCTTAAATTAATTATTTGTTGATTTACTTCCGAATGAGTGGTTTTAGGAAATTAATCGACAAATAAATAAAAACCGATAAATGATTAACTGATTTAATCGACTGAACGCTTAATTCCTTCCTTAGTGTATAAATTGATTTTTTATTCAAACCAATCGATTGGAAATATAAATAGGAATCGATTAAATTTGATATTTAAATTTGTTCCTATTAATCTTGTTCACTCATCCATCAAAAATTTAAATATCGGCTAATTTTAATTATATTCAAATTAACTTTTTATAAATCTAAACATTAAACTTGAGTGACACAGGAATATGGGTTTTGTGTTTGAATTATCTAAACTTTAAGACTATGTTTGAAACAGTCTCTGAGTTTTTGCTCATTTATAGCCTAATTTCGAGAAATAAATTTAGGACTAAATTCAAAATTTTTGATTTAAAGTTATTAAAAAACATATATCTTAATGCAAAACAAAAAGCCATTGTTTGCTAATCTTAAGAGCGGTTCTGGTGTTTTCACCTATACTGCGGTCTCGTATCAATTGCTTTGCACAGTCTGTTGGCATACGGTTTGTCTCAATTAAACCGCGACTTAACATAAGCAGTAAATTAATGACAAATTAAATTTAATTCATTTGTTTTTGAAATTATAGTTTTAAAATTATATTTTAATTTTCGTTCGTTTTTACAAATGATATATTTAGAGCTCTAATAATGATTATACAGTTTTATTGTTATTACTTTTAAATTGTTTTTAAATTTAGATAATAATAAGAATTTAATAATAAATATATTTGTAGTGTAACTAAATATCATAAAACTTCAACATAACCTAAAATTTACGCAAATCTTATCAATTGCTATGAATTTTTAACTGAAATTTTTTTTTATTTTAGGGCCAAATCCATTAATTAATGATAATGAGTCCGGACTCAATAAAAAAAAGTACACAAAAAATCATTTGGTTTTTACTATCAAATAGGAATCAAAGATAGTATACATTAAAACATTCAGAGCTATTCCATTACTACATATATCTCTATCGGAGTGTTTTGATAACAAAAAATTGTATATAATTCTAGCATAAAATCTTAAAACCAAAAAATTAAATTTTACTGAAGCGAGAAAATTAAGATTAAATCTGATTGTCATTAAATTATAGGAATAGCGATATCGCTTTTTATAGCTTTAAATTAAATTTTATCCATATATCCTATCTTATTTGAAATTAAAAGCTTAAAATAATTTCAGGGGTGCAAAGGCTTAGATTAATCGGGGGAGAATAAGGTAAAAATATTTTAAAATAATAAATCAGTTAACTTTTAAATAACTGTTTTTCCATATTTTATATGCAAATAATATGTTAATAAAATTCAACAAATTTATATATATTTTTAATTAAGTCCAATTGATTTTAACTGACCCATCCTTTCTTGCACAATTTAAAAAATAAGGCAATTCTGGCAAAACTAAATTAATATAATAAAAATAAACCACACAGTTTGCTGAACTCGGATCAAATTTAACTCTGGCTTTAATTTGCATTTTGTGTGACAGAGGTATGTATAACTATAAAACATTTTCGACTCTTTTGTTCAAAATCTATGTCTGAACATCAATCAGTGAATATATGGCGAAAAACTACACCAAAAGCAAAAAACTCTATTTTTCAATCCATTTAATTTTAATAGCTTTGAACTATTTGTTATGAAAAGAGTAAAACGAATAAAAAATTAGTTGATATGCGAATAAAATTGAGTTAATAGAGTTTTGGAAAAGCGCTTTGAATATTAAAAGCAATCATTTCTCGAGATATAAAAAAAACATAAAATAACTATTCATTAGATATACGACGAATGAAAATAGAAAGAAAGAAAAATTTCTAAAAGAGACTAAATAAGACTTTCAGGTTATTATTCATTATAAGAGTCTTAAAATATAAATTTAAAACTTTTAAATCTCATGCAATGCAAATTAAATCTTGTTTTTCTCCAACTCTTATGCACTTAAGTGCTGTATACCTGTGCAGAGTTTGGCAGTAAATAAGGACATGTCCTTAATTATGAGGAAAGTTATTTAAATTCGGCTAAAGAATAGAAGAATATAATTGTTATGTATTTACCGTTTCTTCCTTATTCTGGGCCAATGCGACTGTAAAGACGGCCACTATTCACAAAAACAACACTTTGTTAGCCATCAAACTCAAAGTTATTTTATTTTTATTTTGGTTAATTTAGTTAACTTAGTCAGGTTAAAATATCATTAAAGCAAAACAAATAAAAATGTCTAATAACTAGAAACTGTAAATAAATTAGAAAATGATTACAAACCCAGTAGGAGAAGCAAAGTTAAGGCTCCGACAAACTTCATTGTTTTAGATGGAACTGTCTCGTATACCCTTGGTTGTGAAACAGGTGGATAAAAAATATTGCAAAATTAATATTTTAATTTCAAACAAGTTTTGTTTTATTTTATGCACTTAATTGTAATAATAATTAATAAACAATTAGTAAACGTAATTAAAAAGAAATAAAATCAATCGATGACTAACTTATTGGCATAAATGTAAGCCTTATTCACAATATAGAGCTTATGACCAGATTTGTTGTTAAGAGACACATCGGTATCACATTTGTCACTCTTTGATATAACAGCTAAAGACATGTTAGGACTTAATTAAAGAGCTTTGGATTAAAAGGCAGAGACATTGTAGGGCTAAAGGAGATAATGCCAACTGACGACAACACCTCTTCGACGCAAAAACGTTGGTTCAAAAGGCATTATCTGATTGGAAAAAGAGCTAATGTCTCGGTTGAGTCGAGTTTGCGGTTGATAACCTATTCTGACCTTCGCATTCAACGCTATCAACGCCGAACCGAAACAAAACGAATGGGTGTTTCCAACTATCATATTGTAAACTGTGATCCTATTATGCGCTCAACTCGTATAGCGGTATAGAGAGGTATAGAGAGGTATAGAGAGGTATAGAGAGGTATAGAGAGGTATAGAGAGGTATAGAGCGGTATAGCGTTGCGATATATAGTCATATAATTTGTTCTTTTTGTAGAACCAATTGAGTCAAGTAGTGAGTGAAGTGACGAGAAATGGGGCGAAAAATGCGATTGTCATTAATTTAGGCCATTGCACATGTATTGCACTTATATACTGCACATATAGCTGATATATACTGATCAACGACTCGGCGCCACTCATATGGCTCGGAATGGCTTCAAATCGCTTCGAATCGCCTCACACTCCGGGCCCGAGATTTCGGATGCGCTTTACGAACGATGCGAACCAGTGATGACTGACTGCACTCTTTAAAATTGTAGATCTTTTAATCAAAAGCCCGAAACTTCAACTCATATACACTCTTATACACTCTTATACACCGAATACACGCTTTGCTAACTTAATATCTCGAGATATGTCTACTTTCCAACTCAAGCGACAATATTAGCCATTAAATTAAGTTATGATATGACCAAAAAAATGTTTTACACTCTTATAACTTCTCACAAAACCATTCAATTGCTTTTAAAAAGGTTTTCAATCATTAGGAAAATGATTGTTGAAAACACAATGCACTCTCAATGCCTCAAAGTTTTACTTTTCTCAACATTTTTATAAATTAATAAAAAGTTAAAGAATGTGAAGAAGTTTTCGAAACCAATCGCACGAACAAACGAACTAATTATAAGATTTCATAAATTTTTAGCACAAATTACTTTTAAAGTTAAAGATTTTCTAATTGTGTAATAAAACAATAATATAAAGCAATCGATCGATAATTTAAAGTTCAATCGTTGCCATCAAAGAGGTTATAGCTTTACAACTGTACAAACATTTAGAGATTGTTCGCCCAAAGCCTACAAAATAGATTTGTTTGAAATTTATTCGTTTACCACAAATACATTTTAAATTAAATCAATTAAGTAAAAAACGTTAAAGATAAGATTGGCATTAATTCCGATGATTTAAGACTCTGTTGACTTAAATCCAAAGCACAGCCACCCCTTTGCCACCCCTTTCCCTACTTCTAAGCTTAAATAGAAATTTTACGACTATTTGCATCATTTGGATATAAATTTAGTTTAGTTTAAGAGTTAAAAAAAGTTTTTGCAAACGTAAATAGCAAATTAATTAATATTTTAAAATATTAAAAATAATTATATATTAAAAACTGTTTGCATATAGAGGAAACCAAGATTGACATTACTTTTATAAATAACTTACTTAGAACTGAATGCCTTTTGAATGAATTGCTTGTGTGTTAACATATTTGCAAAAATTAAGTTTTAAGACAAGTGTTTGCAGGTCTGCGGCAGAACTCGAATAATATAAATCTCTTTTTCGTAATAATTGCTTTTTAAGATAATTTCTTCTTAATTAAAGGGGTTTTATATAAAGAAAAAGCGAAACAAAAAATCAATTAAGAACAAACAAAACGAGAAAAAGAGTTATTCTCCTGGATGTAATAAAGCGGAACAAATTGCAACAAACAAAAAGCCCAGATCAATTTTTAAGAAAAAAAAATCCAGAAATCGTGAATTGTGTGTAATTATGGCAAACGGCAAAAGTGATTGGCTATTATGGCGGCGAATGTTAACCTCTTTTCTCATATATGAGAAACAGAGAGTAATTGTTGAATAGATTATTATGGCTTCAAACAGGAAGAGACGAACTTTTCAATTGTTTGCTTTTATTTTTTCCTTTTCGCGTCGTTTTCGTTTCACTTGACTATATTTATATACTTTCCAGTCATACGAGTCCTAAGTTTGAAATCAAACAAAAGTTTTGGCACAATTGAGTCGAACAGTTGACAAATGGTGTTTGCAATCGGGAACTAATTTACCAAGTTTAGTTAATTGCAAAGATAAGCGGCACTGGAAAAACAGGTGACTTGACTCACAACTTGAACGCACAGACAGTTTGAGTGTAAAAATCCATATTTATTAGACACACAATCAACAGGACTTCAGGACTTCTTAAGCAACAATTAAATGTATGAAGAAATCTGAACCAAAAACGGATGAATATATCGTTTGTTATCCCAATTATTGTGAATTGCAATGAAATTCAGCCAATAATCTCATCACAAATCTTGAATTGTTTTCAATAGTATTATTAAATCACTTTAAGCGCTAACGCATTATATTTAAATGATTCGTAAAAAACAAATAAGATTTCGCGAAATGATTGCCACATAAAGAAAATATTTAATATGAACTCAATTTTTCTTTTTGATTATATATTCATGATTTTTCAAAAACTCTTAAAAACTTTAATATTTTTGTTATTTAATTAAACGCTAAATATTTAAATGAGACTAAAAAAGTCAAATAAATCCTTGAGTTATCGAGAAATCAAATGCAGGTATAAAACAATTTGAATAATAAATCAGTAAAAATCAAATAAAAATATTAATAAAATAATAAGTTTTGGAATAATTTATGGAAAATAGAATTATAATTAAATTAACAATACAAATAAAATAAGGGTAGAAATGAGCTTGCACATACCTGACTACTCTATATACAACAGCCTTAACGGCCTTTAGCTTCGGTTCTTCAGTTTGTTTCTTTTGATCCACAGCTGAAGAATCGTTGAATTCTTTTTTAATTGAATTAGGCTTTGAATCAATTTGTTGATTGACTCGCGCTTTACTGCAATCGCAAGTCTTGATATAGATGTTCCGGGTATCTGAGCACTGGGCACAATGAGTTCCAGCCATCATTGCACTGCTTTTTATAACAGACTGTTTTCCAATTTCATTCATAGCTTTGTCGCTCACTGTTGCCATACCTGCCCTCGAGTTCGCAGAGTTTAGATACACTCGACTATAACTTCACATAACGGTTAGGCTATAGTTGTTGGTTATAGCAAAGACGTCCAACCAGTTCCCCAATTGCATCGATTGGATGGATGGTTCAGTAGCCTAGTTTGCAACTGCTGACACACATAACTGTGCTGTGCGAGCATTGCCAATGCACTTCCAGTCCCAGTACATGAGTTCTGCACTTCTCAGCCGATTTCCAGACCTGTTCTCTCAGTCTTTCGGTTTTCTATTTTTTGAGTTTTTCATTCTCTCGAATAAAGTTTTGCTTTTTTTCAAATAAAAACAACATTTAATACTCAATTAGAGTTCGTCGAACCTCTTGTTCGTATAACACGAGAATAAGAGATAATTATTGTTTAGGAAAGCTATGAATTGGTTGTGTCGATACATCCAGAATAGAATTATTTAATCTTGCTCATATTGTGCAATCAAACTTTCTAATATCTAGTACCGGTATATTTTATTAAATTTATTATTAAAACTGTAATTTGAGATAAAATTTTAATTTTTAGTATTATTTGTCAAATTAAAAAGTTATATTTTAACAAGTTTTCCCAAGAGGTCCGCTATTAATGTCAATTAAATATTTTTTGTAATTCATATCTATTTTTTGTTTTGGTTATAATTTTAATATAATTAAGTATAAAATATGTCATATTTTTTAAGATTACTTTTGGCATAAATAGTCATTGTTTTAGTAAATTTATTGAGGATTTGCAGATATGAGTCAAAAATTATAAACAAACAAAACTTTTTTAACCGAAACATTTGTGTCAAAACTTTTTTCTGATTCCTTTCTATGTTTTTTGTTTGGAACTTAAGTTTAAATTAGTGGCAAAAAACAGGTCTTCTTTTGAACAATTCAAACAGATCTCAGATCTAATTGTATGATAATCTTCAAGACATCACTCAATCATTTATTTATTTGTAAATTGATTTTTTGTTCACTCATTGATTCTAATCAATTGTTTTTCTATTCATGAGATAATTGCAAATATTTTTTGGCCAATATTTAAACAATTAACAGATGGAGAGGTTATTCAAAAGTAAATTAGAATAGAGTTGTGATAATTGTTGAATAAAAAGTAGTTTTCTTTTATTTCACTAACAATCTATGCTAATCGACATTCTTATCAATCAACTCATCTAATAGTATATTGAAAATTACAAAAATCTA
>JAQIYC010000793.1:0-11485 GCA_034699545.1 Porobelba spinosa | reverse complement strand
TGTTTGAATTATTGGGCACACCTTGGCTTGCAATCAGAGCATACATACACTGGGTATGCCTTTTATGCCATACCGTCTTCTGGCGCTAAACTGGAGTTGGGATGACTAAACTCTAAACGTATTATTCAATATATTTTTAATTTGCAAAGACATATACATAATGTTCTTCATAATTACTTGAACCAGAGATTACACAAGCAAAAATAATAATAAATGCTTTAAATACATTTATCAACCAAGCTTATTTTGTTCATATTTATTTAATTAGTTTCTAAAAAGTTAATTTAAACTTTAGTTAAATTTATATAAATTTTGTTGTTTTTATTTAAATAGACAAGTCAAAAATTGTTTTTACTTAACTTTAATTATCTAAACCATATTTATACAATTATTTGTGTCCTTCAACTCTATATGAACTGCGAATCAACTGAAAAGATAATTAAGTAATTCATTCATTCAATTGTTTAACAATTTAGTTAATAATGAATAGTTTAAGAAATGCAATGGCAGTGGAATCCAAACGAGGGGCTCATCTGAAGGTCTATCAGTAAATCTCATCCAAACTCTAATCGACTCAGCTTTGGACAAATTAAAGAAACAAATTCTAAATTTTTTTTATAATACCCCAAATCTATTCTATGGTAATTAAAGAGAAGCCCTTTCTATGATTTCCATTATTTTCATTATTCCAATTTCGAGATAAGAATAGCAACTAATTGTGAATCCGAATGCCAGGGCTCGAGTGGCCATAAATCTAAGCGCTATCAACACATATAAAACACAAGAACTTGAATAACAGTAATATTGAAGTGAAGAGTAGCTAATTATATAAATGTTGAGCAGAGATAAGAATCAAATGGATGGCACGGATCTCAAGTTCAAAATTATTATTACAACACGAGAAACGGTGTACTGTTCGGTAAGGAATAGACAATTGGCTTCTTTTTACTTAATGTCTTATTATATAACTTTATATAATGCACAGTAAGTGCATATTTAGCTCGACTTAACATTAAGAAATAGGAATTACATGATAACTAAATCGATACCCATATTGTAATAAAGAGAAAAAAAGGCCACAAATTATATACAGTTTAATGGATCGACTGGTTTATACTGTTTCTTAATGTTTCAATGTTTGGCTCAATTGCTGCTCTGGAATCTCTGCAACTCTTTTAATATCATTCAAATAATTTAAACTTTTTTACAATGTATTCTTCGAGATCTCATTCATTTGCTTATATGTTATTTACAGTTTTGTACACAATATGCAAATTGTTTTAACCCCTATCTCCTCAATGGAATGAAACGCTAAAAATTGTTTTAAAGCTAAACATAGGTTTGAACACAAAAATAGTTTTGCACTAATTTTTTCCCTACGCTATGGCAGCGCTTAATGTGAATTACAGTATAATAAAAATTTAAATTCCAATGAAATAAGAATAATAATAATATTTTGGGTATATTTTTTCAATTAGAAAATCATTAGTGTTTTTGGAAAAGAGAAAATCGATTTTTATTTTTCGTTTTTCCAGAAAAGACTGGTTTGGTTTCGATTTTTATTAATAAGACAAATACGAGTATCAAGTCTTGTAATCAATGCTCAAATAACTAAAACTCAATTTATTAATTATGCAAAACATATACAGATTAATTTTGCTAAATTATAACATTATACAATGTTTTTGTTTCTATCACAATTATAATCTTTGTGCAAATTATTTACAAAAAAAATAATATAAATAAATAAAATATAAAAACTTTTTGTTGTTATTGTAATGAAAAACTTATCATTATTTTTATTGCTGTAATAATTCAATAATAAGTAATAAACTTATAATTGATTATTGAATAATAAACGAAACAAAAAATAAATAAAATTTACTGATATTATACAAGTTTGCAAATAATGAAATTTATTTTCAAATTTTTTGCTACTCTTTATAATTCGAGTGCAATAATAATTCAATGGAATAATAACCTGATGTTTTGCAAATTAATATATATTTTTCTATTTTAGTTTTACTTCATATATCCAGTATATTGTGTCAATGCCTTTCTATAATAGATTGTTTGGTTTTTCGAAATAATGTCTTTAGAAAATAGATTGAAATCGTTTCAATGTTTTTAAACTTTGAAAAAAATCCATTTAATATAAAACAAAATCAAACAGTTTTTCGAAATACATATAAATGTTTAAAGATTTCTATAACTACCGATATTATCATCACAACTACAATAAGGCTAATAGAAAATGGGTTTCAAAATATTTCATATCTAATGAACGACTGGTTAGTAATCATTGGATTCTTTTCCGACCGAATGAAGAATGTTTGCTATCAATACATAAAAAGAAATAATGATATCTTGAGTTCAAAAACATAATTTTCTGAACACATATTCCAGATAACTTAATGAAGACAATTTGAAAATGTAATAAAAAGTTTTCATTTAAAATCACACAAATATTCTTTTAACGTTAATTAACTTTTAACTTCTTTTTTACTAAATTTATATTTATAGATAACTTGGTATAGCATTCAATACATATATTATCCTATCATTACTTAAGTGTACAGTTAGTTGGGTTTGGAAATCGATTGAATCTCATTCTACAAATTGATTTATATTAGAGCTATAGCTAAGGGTATTCCACAATAAACTTAAATTTCAATGTTATCTCTATTAAAGTAAATTCATTTTAAAAATTATATTAATATTATAACAAACAAAAAGTTTTTTGACTAACGGCAAAAATTTTAGTAATAAATAAGTAAATAAATAAATAAAAGCAATAAATAATAAGAATAACACATAACTGTGTTCTCAATGATATCTCTACGATAAGTGTTTTCGAATTAATTTGTATTCAAAAGTGCTTTTTATCAGATTTCAAAACTCCGAAAGAAAAGCAAAAAAAAAGTCGATTTAAGTTTTTTAGGTGATATAAAAAATTGGTTTAAATACACTAATCACAGGAACTAATAGACTGTTTGCGCAGTTCCTAAAACATAGTTTTCTTTGCCGTCAAATCATTGCAAATATTCCAATCATTTAAATATATGATTCGATAAGTTATGATAACATCACTAAAACTCTTAATTAATAGTAAAGAATTCGCTAATTATTTTGTTTGATGTTTTTTTTATTTACTAACAGTATTTACAAAGTATTAGTTTTTTAATAAACTTTTTTTTTGGTTTAAAAATTTTCTCACATTTTTGTCTTTAATAATTTCTTATCTTATTTTTTAAATATAAATTTTCGTTTATTTTAATTTATTTTTAATTAATGATATATTTTATTCACAATTTGTAAAAATTCAAAAGAAATCTTAACGTTTCAAATGATGTATAGCTTTTCGGATTAGTTTTTTGATTCAATATTTCAAATAAATAGTAATATTAATAATTTTTATCATTATTTTATTCAAATTTGATTGACAACAAATTCATATTCAAATGATTCAAATGTCTATTGAATCGTCTGAACAGTTATATAATTTAAAAATACAGTTAAAATGTATTCATAAAACTTTTTTTCTGATTAAAAGTCTCCTTTCGTATGAATATCAGTTTGGAATTGATTTATGAATTTATTATCAGCTTATATAGAGTTGTATAGAAAACATATAATTTTATTTATTTATTTAACTGAAAAATTTTTAAATAAAAATCAGAACTTCACAGCAAATAACATGTCCTCAAAATTATTCAATCAATTTAATCGTTCAATAATCAGAAATACGTTTAATTCAAAAACGAAAAGCGTATTAAATAGTTTGAAAATCATATATTTTTGCCAAAATCACAGCAAAAAAAAAAGTTAACTCTAATATATAAAGAGAGAAAATCAATCGTGTCTTTCAATTGCTTGGATAAATAATTAAATTTTTTTGCAAAACTAAGTTTTTAAGTAAAACTATTTCTGAAGCAATACATAACTGTATCGAATAGTCAGTAAATCTTTGATGTCGTGAAGACCTGATTATATCGGTTCCTATCAATAATTTTTTCTGATTAAAGCACAAAAATTATTGATTTTTTTCTAAAAAAATGTTATAGATTTGACACAAACACAAAAATTTATGATAATTTATGTATTGATTATAAAAAAGTTTATTTTTGGAGATTAGGAAAAACGGAATTATAATTAAATTTATGAAAATATAAAACTGTTTTTTACATATAAACTATATTAAAAAAAAAGATTAAAATAAAAAAGATAATATTTGCAAAAATTCAAATACACTTAAAAATGTATAAAATTTACGATAAAATTCAATGCATTTCAATGCATATGCAAAGTCAACAAAATTAAGATATAATTCGATTAAATCAAATTAATTTGCTGTAAATTTTTATCTTTTATTGAAAAATTGATTTTAAATTTTAATTACGCTTTTTTCTTTTTAATATTAAAAAATTTTAATCGACAAATAAATAAAATAAAATAAAATTATGTAATCTTTTCATTAAAAGCCAAATCGAGATAATGAGAGGAAAACTTTGAAAACTTTTTTCGGACACAAAACTGTTGATTAGATTGACTGTTGAGAGACATCTGGTGTTCGGAAATTCGTTTAAACGCCAAAACAAATACAAATAGTTTTCAGACATTTTTGAGGAGAAGTTTGTTTTGTTTTTGAAATTTAATTTTAGAAATAAATTCATTTCATATTAAATATGTTTAAACGCAAGGATTTTAATCGACAAAAATCAGTACTAAATGTGTGAATAATGTCCGAAAAGTCATCGAAAGATAACTCGAATAGCAGTGAAGGCGAAGAACCAGACATTCGGTTTGCATTGGATTTCGGTTTCGCTTTTCATTGCATTTAATAATAATTCGATTTTCGGTTTTGTTTTAGTATTTCTGCCATAAAGTTGAGGAATGATATCAAACGTCGAGTACATAATGGCATTGAGAAGCGACGCAAAGACAAAATCAATTATTGGATTCACAAATTGGCGGAACTGTTGCCATTCAAAGAGCCGAAGAGGGAATCGAAAACTCATTTATTGGAAAATCTTTACCAATATATCAATCAATTGAAGGAAAGGAACGAGAGTTTGATGTTTGGAAATACCAATACTATTAACGCCATTAATGGTATGAATTGTGTCTTTAGTTTGGATTTAAAATTATTTTCATTTAATCTTTTGCTCGAAATTAGTCGAAGAAATCCGTCGATTGACTAAAAGATGTAAAGATTTAGAGGAAAAGAACATTAATTACTACCGATTGCTCGAAACGGCGGGCATTTCGCCGAACGGATGGCCGCAAGACATCCAATTCGAGAGACCGACGAAGTATTCGAAGAAAATAACTGAACAGCAATTGAATGAGATTTTGGGCAAGAGTTCAGACAAAAAGTCGGATCAATTGAATGGCAATAATAAACGAGTGAATGATTTCGATGAAAATAGTGGTCAGAAGAAGAAGAAAACCAGAAATAGAAAACGAAAGGACAGTAAACGCGACAGCGATTGGAAGAGTTCGCCGCCGACGCCCGTTCTGCCCAATCCCAACCCAAGCACTACTTCTGGTGCCACTACTGTTCAGACGACCAGTTCGGCACCCATTGTCTTACTTAACGATCAGCACATGTCAACAGTCAGTGCCGATGACACCCCGCGACTGATTGTTAGCACTTCTGACAACGGATTGAATTCTTTAAATACAATACAAATCCGACCGACAGTGGGTTCACAACAATTGCAATTCTTATCCACCGGTCCCTCAATAGAGACTTTACATTCCAATACAAACCTACTCTCCGGACAACTATTGTTTAACCTAAACCCTCCGCCGCCTCAACCCCAGGCGACGGCTGTTTTGCTACCAAACGGTCAGATATTACCGATCATTACTCAGAGACAACCACAACAACAATCCCTAATATATGCGCCAAATCAGAGCTTTTTGTTGGCCAACACATCACAACCGACGCTAATAAGCGGACAGTCGACTAGTATTGCCACTAATATAACAACAAATTCTATTAAATTAATACAAAACTCAAACGAAACTCAAAATTCAAAACCAGTTTCGAACGAAAAGCCTAAGGAAATGACGACAACTATTGAGACAATTCCTATGTCTCCGAAAGTAATTAAGAAGAAAAATAGTAAAAAACAGAAGAAATCGATAATTGAATCAAAAATGAAAAATTCAAATACAGATAATAGTATTGAAACTGAAAAGAGGAATAACAGTGAAATCCATAGTAAAAAGTCAATCGATTTCAAGGATTTGTCGGTAATTAGTGATAATAAAACAGTTAATAAACCAGTGATTAAGACAAATGACAAGAAAAAGAGTAATAAGAATTCGAGTGATAAGAGTAATGATAAGCAAAATGAAAAAATAGGAAAAACTGCTAAAAATAGAAGTAAATCAAAGCCTGTGCTGACAGAGAGCGGTGTCATTCCTGGAACAGTGAATAATTCGAAAACGGTTTCAAATTGTGATATCTTAGCCAAAGCCACGCAATCGATATTCTCTCCGCCGCCCAAACAGGTGACGAACAGTAATGTGAAAAAAGAGGTATCGATTAGTAGCTGTAATAAAGGTATTGATAGTCAAAAACAGGATTTAAATACCGATAACAACGGTATTAGTGATAATAATAGTAGTAATAAATGTAAGAAAAGACAGGATTCAGTGCCGGAGAGGACTGGACTCAAGTCGAACGACTGTGTTATCAATAGTAATGAAAACGAGGTTATCAGTGAATACTGTGCTAACAGTGCCGATAGTGCTATTGCTAATAGAGCTACCAGTGCTAACAAGGCTATCGAATTAATTAATGACACAAATAATGATAAAAATGATAATTATGTTGAGAACAGAAATCAAAATAATTCTAAAATTGAGAAAACGATTGCCTCAGGAAATAAGGCGGAGATCTGTAAACAATCTGTTAATAATCAAAATAGCAATACTGCCAGCGCTAATGGCACCAGTACTGGCACTAACGCCACCTCTTCCACACATAAATTAGCGAACGCCTCAACACCTGAACAGACAAACACTCAAACGATTAACAGTCAGTCCAATGCCATTCAGCGATCGGAACAGACTTTCGGCGAACCGAACATTACTCGAAATAACACATCGAATGCCACTCCCAATACGAATCGATTAAGTTTTAGCTTCAGTGCAGAGCAAACCCCAACCAATGCTAACTCGAATGCCAATGAAGGCACTAATGAGGCCTCTAATGCTAATCAGACGGCTATTAATGACAACGAATTGCCGACACTTTTGTTAAGCTCTTTGAACGATGAGAATGAAGTTTCGGCCGAATCGGTGCAAAGTGTCTCCAATTCCTCTCTTCCGGCGTTCCTGAGTCTATCGCCCGAACATCTCAACGAGTATTTACCCAAAGATAACATTACGAACAACTCAGAGACAGAGCACTCGACAACACAGTTATCGAGAGATTCTACTCTTACGACTAGTAGTTCTGTGCAATTCCGGCTCAATTCTAATCTTCCGAATGTCGAACAGCACCCAACTGTCCGACAACAAGACAATACAAGTATTACACATCAAAAAGAACAGCAAAACTATAGCCAATATTCAAAGTCAAACGAGAGCTCAGTTGCGACGACATCTCAAACAGAGACCCGTTCTTCGTATTCATCGAATTTCCCCACAATTTCGAGTCTAATAAACAACGATTACTCGGAATTCACTTTAAATTCAAATAAACCGATGTTTTCGACAAATAATTCAAATAATTATTTGGAAAATCTGAATCCAAACCCATTAATGAATCACAAAATGAATTCTCAAAACAATAATTTCCTTCAGTTTCCGCTACAGAATGACAATTCATTAATGCCTTCATTATATCCAATGCATTCGTATCCGATTCACAATTATCTCAATAACAACACAAATAATGATAATTCGAATCGAGATCTCAATTCAAATCGAAATTTTTTCGCTCCAAACGAAACTCAAACACCAATTCAGAGCAACACTACTCCGAAAGCGGCGCCAAACCCAAACCCAAACCCAAACCCAAACCCAAACCCAAACCCAAACCAAACTCAAAGTAGGCCTACATCACAGGCTTCGGCGCCGACACAACAATCTCATAAACCCAGTCAAGTACCACAACCGGCCGCTCGAAGTCAGCCCCAGAACCAGTCGAACGCAGTTATGCCAATGCGGTCGCAAAGGCATCCGTCGACCGAACACAACAATGTAAGGCCAGAACAGCATTCAAGACATCCGTCGCAACACGCGGTGTCTGTGCCCTCCAGTACAACCACTTCCAACACATTAAATAAGACGACTTCGAGTGCGGCTTCTGTTCAGTATTCGACACAAAATTCATTTTCGAGTTATTCGGCCGAAGCTCTCATTCGACAAAACGAGCCGTCAATACAACAAATCCATAGCTCGGATCAGAACAGATATCCGAGTAATTCGAATTCAAATAATTTTTCGCGAATACCCCAACAAAGCCACTCATCGAACATGTCGTTCAGCACCGATACGAACGCCATCCGGAGCTCATCGCGCGCTTCGATCTCTTATTCAGCCGAAAGTCTCATTCAATCGAATTCTATGACTAATTCGACTCAAATGCCGAACAAATCGACTCAAAGAGATGTGTCGAACGAGTCATTGAATAATAGCGTTAATACGAGTATTGAGAATAACAATCGAATCTCTTATTATCAACACATCGACCATAACATCAATTCGAATGCAAACAACAATCTGATGCAGAGAACAGATCCAAACAATTCAAACAATTTGTTTAATTTCGATCATTCGTTAAACTCTCGTCTAATGGCTTCGACTTCTAACCCAATATCACAAAACTGTGGTAACAGTTATCCACAAATCACTTTCAACTCTCATTTGCCGACAACTACTTCTTCGGAATCGGTGTTTCCGATCACTTCGAATGCGACGACAGTTAACACCAATTCGAACAGAAATTTGAGTTTAAATTCGGGAAATTCTAATACAAATAGTAGTAATAATAACAATACAAACAATTCGACAATTAATACAAATAACAACAATTCGAATAACAACGTAATCAGTCATCCGGTGTCCAACTTAGGCGCGACTCAACCCCAACCCCAACAACACAGTCCTGTCATATATCCAAACAATAGCCAAAACTCGAATTCACAGCAAAGCAAACGTTCGGCGAATAATACATTCAATCCTTCAGTCAATGCATTCATTCACTCGAATGTCGACAGTTATGCCAATCCAAGCAATTCGGCCATCGGTTCGGCGCTCGCGGACACCAATCTTAACCCGAATCCAAACCATTACCAGAGAAGTGCCCGAAATAACGACATTCGGTTCACTAATTGCTTGCAACCGACCAATCAGAACACGAACACATCGATGGCTCAACACAACAACCCAAACACCGGCTGTTTCTTCTCGAACACCGCTCCGAATACGACATACTTTCCAACCTCTTCGACCACTCCGTTCCCGGCATTGCTGCCGAGCGCGGCCTCACCTTTCGATGCGAG
The DNA here is from genome assembly GCA_034699545.1 of Porobelba spinosa. NCBI lineage: Eukaryota > Metazoa > Arthropoda > Arachnida > Sarcoptiformes > Damaeidae > Porobelba > Porobelba spinosa. The sequence continues at coordinate 1,961 of JAQIYC010000793.1, read as the reverse complement.
CGCGCCCTTCAGTGGAGCGCACAGACCACCGATGTTCCCGAACTCGTTTATGCCTGACTTTAACGCCCCCTTCGTTAACCCTCCCGGCGCTAACAACCCGTTGCCTCCGATCGCCACTAATTTCAATCTAAATCCTTCCGTTAATAACAATTCGAACGCAAATAACACAAAGAGTCGGGAAAGTCAGGCCTCGAATACAAGAAGTTCTTCGAATATGTCTCGAAGTCCTAATCAGTCGAAGAACACGAAAATGAGTGCAAACAGTGGTTCCGGTAATACGAAGTCGAGTTCGAAGAAACAGAATAACAAACATAACCACAACTCAGACAATGGGAACAACTCTTCGTCCAATACATCGTTACGTCATTTAAACGACAATTACTTCTCAATGAATGACTTGATGTCAACAACGGCTCAAACGAACAATCGTTACTCGAATTTCCTGCCGAACAGTCAAACCCATAACACGAGTCGACAACCGGTGCCTTCACAGGGAAGTGCGACTTCGACTCATTCATCCAATACGAATGCGAATAAGAACCCGACGTCAGGTGTGGACACGACTTCTTCGTACACTCTATTCAGACCGCAGTCGCAGAACATCAACAACCCATCGAATGCCACAAATTCGGCCAATTTTAGCGTCAATTCGCTGCACAACTCGACGACCACTACTCCGTCCAACTTCGGTTCATCCGGTGCTGCACACCATTCATCCCATGCGACGAACTTTCACTTAAGTAACATATTTCCTGACATTAATAACAGCGAAAGTTTGCCGCTTTCGCCGATGAAATTCCCGCCTCCCGGCCCTCCCGTCACACCTGTGGTTCCGCCACCAGTGGGGCCACCGCTCAGCCAAACAGCAATGGATGTAAGCGCCGGCTCTTACCAGAACTATCACTCGTCGGGTCATCACCAGAACCTATACCATTCACACCATTCAAGTGCTCGCATATCGACGCCTCATAACGCGTTCAACACTTTCCTCAGTTCTGGCACTCCATCGACGCATAACACAAACAGCCATTCCTTCGACCCTCACATCACTCCCAACAACAGAACCGCTTCGACGCCACAAATGACTGGAATATCGGCGAACGCTTCGCATTCGACACATCACAGCCATCACACCTACGCTAATATCGTTCCCTCTTTTAACTTCTAAAGTCTAGACGACTCGCCATTCAAACCAATTATCTCTTATTAGTTATATTAATGAAATTATTGATTCGATTTGAGAATTATTTTTAAATAATTGTTAATTTATATATAAATGTTTTTTTGCTTATATTTATTGTATTTTATATTTATTATTAGTTTTAAGAATAAATTTTCTCTCAATTTAAAGCAATTATTGATTTGATTATAACTTTTTCCTCATTAGAGCTAAAAGTGTGTAAGTCTTGAGACCTTTAAATAGAAAAATTAGATCAAATTAACCGAAAACCCGGGCGTGTCTTCAAATCCGCTCATTAGACACCTATTATGTAAATTATATATTTAAAACTTTACAACTTTGCGACACATTTTTTTGCAATTTTTTTCTAATCAACTCATTAGTTCATAATTTTTTATTTAATAAAATAGAGCTAACAGTCTATAAATGGGCGTAATATTAATTTTTTTTAGAGATAATATATTTTTCCACTCATTTCTCTATTCAATTATTCTTTAATTTTCTCATTTTTATGGATATATTAAAGAATTTTTATGACCTGAAAAAGTTGTAGTCATTAAACACAAAATTTTTTAATCAGTGCTAATATTATTTGAAAATAGAGAATATATATTCGGAATTGTTTTATATGATTCTGTAGTTCTAAAGTATTCAAAACTTTTAATGTCCCAAAAGTACTATCATTTTCAATGAATAAGTTATTTTGTGTAAAAATTTTAAAATAAAATCTTTTTTTTTTAATAATATTATGATAATAAAAATTAATTAAATTAATGATAAA
>JAQIYC010000792.1:0-11490 GCA_034699545.1 Porobelba spinosa | reverse complement strand
GTTTTTTCGAACTCAGGGGGGATAATTGCCTTATCCCCCCTTCCACATCCCTATTTATAGTTAATGCAAAATGTTAAAAATTTTAATTATAATAGCTTTAAAATTTAAAAATTTATTTTTAAATTGGTTAAAATTAAGCAAAATAAAATATATTTTATTAAAATAAAATTTTAAGTAAATTTGAAGCAACAACAAATAAATTTTAAACAAAATAATTTTTAATTAAATAAAATTTGCAAATATTAATACTAAAATTTTTGGAAATAATAACTTTTATATAATATAAAATAAAATAAAATAAAAACTATTTAAAATGTTAAAATATTATTTTTATTCACATGTAATCATACGATTTTTTGGTAAATGATAATTAAACATTTTTTGATCAAATTAATTAAAATCAATTTTTAGACAAACTATTTTGAATATTTAAATTTCCTTTTGGTCAAACGAGTGGCAGAATTGTCAGTTTGCTTATAAAATTTTATCAAATTCCGTTCAGAGGTTTTGAGTAATTAATGTTTGAAGCATTTTTACAATATTTGCCAAAGCTGTTACAGTAGTCATTAATTGTAAACATGACGAGAGTCTAAAATTCTGGATTGCATCTAGGTGTTACTATATTATGCTATTTAGTTTTAACAATCTAATTCATAGAGTTGATGTAGAACTGTAAAGCATAGAAAAGTAACAACTAAGTGCGATCCAGACTTTTAGATTCTCGTCATGTTTACAGTGTATGTAGGGATGTGCAAAAGGGAGTTTTACAAAATTTCTTAATCAGAAACAAAAATTCTCAAAATACCCCAATTAACCGCAAAAAGTTAGGCACCCCCCCCCCCCCCGACCTAAGTCAGGCAAAATAGCGTTTGTATAGCGTTTTATGCAAAATAACGAATTTTTGAAAACCCCTACCCTAGACCTCACAGGCAAAAATCTGACATAATACATTTTCCTACCCCTGGATTCCTCCTGACTGACGGACTTTACACATGAATGCAATTTATGAAATATAAAGAAATCGAAAACATTTCAAAACAGAAACCACTTCTAAATAGTTTGGCCTAAATATGGGGTTTTAGAAAATGCTTTGTTTCAAATCGCCAGCAACCTTGGTGAGACTTAAGTCTATGCATTGCAAAATACTTCAAATATGTGCCTGAATTTCGACAAAATTACATTTATTAAAATTATAAAACATATGATAAATATATATATACTGTAGTCAGTATTTCCTTCTATTGCTCAATACTGACGTCATGTGAGTGACAAATGCGAATACAAAACAAGTTTTGCAACCATTGCTTATTATTGATACACAAATAATGTCAATTAAATATGAAGAAAATATTTAATATAAATAACAGATTTATATCGAAATTTTTATCTAGAATTTAATGTCGAAAATGTTATTTCGAATTTTATACCGAATATTTTAACATTTTAGACATATAATTCGACATTAAATTCGATATAACGTTTTTGACATTAAATTCGAAATAACATTTTTGACTTAATAATTTCAAGTTAATATTCGAAAAATTTATTTTAATTAAATTTTTATACAGTATGATTTCTTGAGTGTTCTAACATTCATTTAACATGGGTAGGGGCCGTACAGAAAACATTGAGTAAGGCGAGTTTGTTTTACAGTAGAACATATTTTTATTAAAAACTGGTTTATGTATTGCAGTAAAGATGAATTTTTGTAATCCAGGAAAACTCTCAATGTTATTTGTATGGCCCCTACCCATGTTAAATGAATGTTAGAACACTCAAGAAATCATACTGCATAATGTATATTTATTTAAATATCCGAGTCATCTGGAAAATGATTAATAATTTCCTATTATTTATACAGAATTGATAATTATTGGGTTTACAGTTTTTAGCGATATCTCAAAAACTATTTGACAAAATTCAATATAATTTTTAAAATTAACTCTCCATTCACCTAGGTATTTTTCGGGCCACCGAAAGAGATACGTTTCTTTAAACTCAGGCAATACTCGACTGATTCCTTTCTTAACAGTAAATCTAAATCCAGGAAAAATTTAAGGTTTTTACCAATTTTTCGTATATTTGGTTTACTTAGATTGCATTTTCACATTACATTAGTTTTGGATATATTTCTGTCAATTTATTTGCAATAACTATCAGACATTACAATTAAAAATGGAATCTCAAAAATGCATTAAAAATAAAATTTTAATTTACAAAAAATTTGGGTTTTTTGTTATTTGTAATACATTTTCTTTTATTACACTAAAATTTTTACATTTTTAAATAATTTAACAAATCTAAATTTATTGCATTGAAGAAAATTCAAATTTTTGTTTAAAAATTACAATTGATTCGGAAATTTTTTACAATAAAATTGGAAATAAAAATTACAATTATTTTTCAATTTCTTTTAATCAAAAATGTTTGAAATAATATACCAAAAAAGTATTAATAAATAAACATTTTAATACCTGTACGTGAATTCTGTTGAGTTTAACATTACATTTGGCGCCAATTGAGTAACCAGTGATGACTTGCATTTAAAGTATTTATAGCATAGATGCCGGAATGGGGGGCCGTTTATCGAATTGCAAAGTAACCGCCACGACAGTTCAGTCTTATCAGTAAACTTGGAGAAACTTTAAAAATATGCCTTTTGAGAAAATTTGTTTTCGTGTATATAATTGACAAATTAAGTCATTTAAACACATATTTTAGTGTTTAGATCAACTGTATGTTGTTTTAAATAACATCACTTATAAAAATTTTATTAAAGTATATTAAATATTATATTTTTAACAATAATAAAATTACATATAAATTTTATAATTTAAAGCTATGATGCCGTTGGTATCCAAAATAGTATCCAGTGCTTACGTCAGGTTCAGAGTGCATAAATAGAAAACTCGTTTAACTGCTTTTGAAACACATATAACATTACAAGTAATCGCAAAGTGGGCAGAAATTAAAATTAAGTTTTATTTTATTGTTTGAATTAAAAATTTTAGTTTTAAATATAACAAATTTATTATTATAATATCATAAATTTTATGCATTTTATAATACTAAATTCGGCTAAAATCAAGACTAAATCGATTTAAATCTAGTTTAATTTAGTCTTAATTTAGTTAAAAACCGGTTAAACCTGTTTTAAAACCGGTTTTTGGAAACAAAATGGCGTAATTTTTGGCGAAATTTAGTAATTTTGTCGCCAATTTTTTTGAACTGACCCCCCCCCCCTCTCTAGACCCCCATAGGATTTTAAATAAAATTTAGTCATTTACCCCTACCTGAACCCCCCTGATTTGACTCGAGTAAATATGTAATAAAACTAATAAATAATAATTAAAATTATAACCTTTTAAAGAAATAATTTGTCCAAATAAATAATTAATATTTTAATAAAAGCACAAATTGTATGAATAGTTTGTAGGGAATAATTTCAACGAAATAAAGTCACAAGATATTTGATTAAATACCAATGAATGAAAAAACACAATCAATGATACTATACATTACCCCTACATAGAAAACATGTTTCTATTATTTACACAGCAACAGTGATTTAAAGTAAATATATGTAATTATAGAATAAAAATATTTAATAATTGTTAGTGTTTAATAGTTAATTTTTGTTTGAATTATAAACAATATAATATAAATTCTTTCAAAATCTATAATTTTGAAACATTCTTCTCCGCTTTCCGCTATGTTATCCGTTTTCGTGCTGTCGTAGCGATTCTCGAGTTCCTAATTGTTTATTCAGTCTGTTGTCAGTGAAGCGGTCGTAATAGGAACGTCTTATGCTCAATCGATAATGTCACGAATTCTGCCCCGGGTTCGTGGCACATCGATGTACGCAACCCGCCAGCCATAGTGTGCTTCTGGACCACCCGCCCGCCGATCGTTAAGTAGGTTAATTAATCTGTTCTGCGCGTGGCTAGCCTCCATTACACCCGTTTTAGTTATCTTTAATGTAATATCAGATTGTTTCGGAAGTCCTTAAGATGTTGTAGTGAAGGCCACCTCCCGAAACACTGTGCTGGCCCCGAGCGGTTTAAGCCGTGCACAGGTCCAGACCCGTTTGTCGGACACTTACAACTCATTCTTATGTACTCTTGCCAAACTACATCTTAACTAGTGGTGCTAAGATGTAGAGATCGTCGGGCCGGTCATGCAAACCTTGGCGTTACAATATAACTAGGGATGTGCAAGGGGGGGGGTTATTGCAGGAAAAGTTAGGTACCCCCCTCCGCTAAAAATTTTGCCGGACGCCGAAGGAAGCCGGCAAATTGTTTAGGGTTATTTCCGAAAAATAGTGTATTTTTGTGGGGTTTTCCGAAAAATTGACGTAATTTATGGCTAAATTATGGTTAAATCTAGTTAAATTAACTAATTTTAATCTAAATTCAGTTAAATTTAGCTCCAATTTATGAGCAAAATAGCAAATAGCGTTTAAAACGCGTTTAGGCAAAATAACAACTTTTTGAAAAACCCCTACCCTAGACCCTCCATAGGCAAAAATCTGACAAAGTCGGCCATTTTCCTACCCCTGGACCACCCTGATTTGACGGACCTTGCACATCCCTACAATATAACTAAACTATAGAATATAGTATGACATTGACATTGAAATAAATATTCTAAAATATAATAACATTTTTATACGTGATGTGGTTTAGAACAACCTACAGTTGATCTAAACATTAAAATATGTGTTTAAATGACTTAATTTGTCAATTATATACACGAAATTAATTTTTAACAAAAGACATATTTCTAATGTTTCTCCAAGTTTACTGATAAGACTGAACTGTCGTGGCGGCTACTTTACAATTCGATAAACAGCCCCATTCCGGCATCTATGATTTATATTAAATCAATACACATTTAATTCAATTAATTAATATTTAATTTAATGTCAATTTCAGATTTACATCAGATTAAGTGCAAAAGCGAATCGAATCACGTATTTGGAATAGAAACCAATTTCGATATTCAATCAAATTTAGATTTTTAATACTTTTTCGCTAGAAAGAAGGTATTATTAAATTCGATTTGGCCCCTGCTACAATTATAAAACATATAAATATACAGGTTAACAGTTATAAAAAAGTGAACACTGCTACAATTATATGGCATATAATATACAGGTTAAAAGCGCTAATATACTGTACAAAAATATAAAATTTTTAAATATTTATGTGTCGGGCAAATATGTATTACTAACTTATGAGGCAAATATTTAATCAATATCAATTACGATAAATTTATATATGTCAAATAAAGAAACTTAAAAATTAATAAAATATTTCTGGAGGACGTAGTCTGACAGAAATATTTAGATTAATTTTGTAATGCATTTTCACTAATCGAAAAGATATTAAGTTCATACTGTTTAGTCTTGTTTACTTATATTATGCATTTTCTTTAATGCATTTATTATGAAATTTATTTTTATTGTCTTTTATTTTTGAATTACAATAAATTTGATTTTTTTGATAACTTTTGTTTTGGACTTCTTTTTACAATAAATTTTAATTTTCAAAATACAATTAGAATTTTCATGAATACATTTTTGTGGAATTTTAAATTACGTTAAATTTGGATTTTTTAGTTACATTTATTTCGGATTTTCTTTTTCTGACTGAATTTAATTTGAATTTTTTAATTTGCATATAATATTGAACTTTCGTATTACATAAAAATTGAAATTTAAATAATTTATATATTTTGAACAATATATACACAATTTATTTGCATTTTTATGTTAATTTGACAGCAGATGGCATACGATTCGCGCTTTTCTTCGATTCTATTGTTTAGCTCAGTGATGAAGAAAACGAGTTTGTTATCTATAAGTTTGTAGGAGTAAAGTAGATGGCATATGTATGTGTTTTTCTATTCAGCGGGTTTCATTCAAACATTTTGTTACTAATTTTTATGCAAATTATTAATAATATTTTTATATTATTTATAATATTTTAATTATGCTTTAAATATAAATTTTAATTAAAATTTAGGACAATAATTATTTCAAGTTTTATAGTTATAAGTAGAGAGCGGAATAAAAAGTGACAAAAACTTTTTTCATTGTTGACAATAATATAAAATCTATTTCTCGCTCTAATATTAATTATTGTCAACAATGAAAAAAGTTTTTATCACTTTTTATTCCGCTCTCTACTAATAAGTAATCAATTGATTGAATTTAGCAAAAGGTGTGTCAAAAATCAAACTCTTGTTAACAAAGAGAGAAAAAGGAGAAAAGTTTCTCAAAACCGAATAAACTGCTGCTGCAGTAGTAGTAACTGCAGCAGTATATACCGTACTGTACTGTACAGGTATACTCTGATGTTAGAGTACGTATTGAAATGTATTTAGCGATTATTAAATGCATTAAAAGTCAACTTTCCTTTATTTGAATAAAAGCCTAAAATAGCTTGATATACTGTTACTGTATCTGATATTATTGTACAGATATTGGTTAGTTGAATGACATAAATGCACATTTGGTTTTAAAATTATTATTAATAGTGAAAGCAAAGCCAATAGTGATAGTAATTGTGATTGTGATTGGTGCAAATAGCTAATAAATGTCAACAAATTCTAGGAATTTGAGCGCAATTGCGAAAAACTAGTTTCAGAACTCAATTATTGTTTTAATTCCGCAGTTCAAGGCGTCCTATCATATCGTATAGCAAATCATATGTTATGGTATGAGGACTGCAGCGACACTACTTCACCACCAATACCATACCATATCATATCATAGAGTAGTGAATGCGACACTTGGTTTGATTCAACTCAAAACTATTTGATATTTGAATGTAAATGAAACGCAAATTAGTTCTACACAAATGCAGTATTAAAGGCAAAACAGATTTCGAGTTTTAGTTTGCTTTGAATTAGAGAAAAGTGTTTTCGACTTGTTTTGCCTTTCAGTTCTAATTACAGGAAGCGATCGATTGAATTGCCTTATATTGATTCCTTATATTGTATTGTATTGTATGGTTAATCAGTTATCACTTATCAGTTGTTAGCATTGAAAGGCAATTAAAATATATTATTAACCAATCGACTGATAATTAATTGCAATAAAAGAGAAGAATGAAGATCCCGAGACAAGACTTGGATCAGGTATTAACAATAATAATAATCTTATCTAATATTTCTTATCTATTCTCTTATCTATTTATAATTTAAACAAAAGTTCAAAAAAGAGGAAAAGTTGAACCAATCTCTCGACACAAACATCAAAATGGCATTCGAAGCCCAATACAAGAAACCATCGAAAACTGATCCCAACTCTGGCCATCTCGAGCTCATACCCGTCGAGACTAGAGCGCCGCCGCCCCGACCCTATTGGTCGAGTCCAAGGAATTGGCTTTTGTTCGCAATCGCCTTCAGCGCAAGTCTTCTCCTTTTGGTGATAATAACGCGCGAACTTAAGGCTATTGGCGAAGAGCAGTTCCGGAAGAATATTGTCGATCAAGAGTCTACTCCAGCGCACAATGATTCGCATAGAACGGCATTGGCGGGAATGGCAGGAATGGCACTCGGATTGATCGAAGACCAGATGACTAGTACAACGACGACAACTACTTTGGCGCCGGAAGCGGAAAGCACAAGTGGTCGGAAAGAGATTGAATACATTTTGGCGTCAATTATCGTAAACAACGCTTCTGTGCCTCAAATGGATAAAACTCTTTTCTCAACAAAAGCTGATCCTTATGTCGATCTCTACGTCATCGAAGGATCTTCGCACAGACATGTCGGCACAACTCCCGTCGATAAGAACACTTTACGCCCGAAGTGGAACTACTTGTTCCAGCACGAGATGCCGCTGTCGACGGAAGCGCTGCTCAACTTCGAGATCTTCGACAGCGACCGCTTCAACAAAGACGAACTCATCGGTAAACTGTATGTCAAAGTGGAAGAGCTCTTAGCGGACAATATGAACGGACAGATCAGTAAAAGAAGTTACGGCAAAGGATGGCTCTGGTTCACTGTGCACTGGAGGGAAGTCTATAAAGGCGTGGCTACAAATGTAAACGCCTCTTGAGATCAGTTCTAATTGTTGTCATTATTTGTTAGGTTTTAGTGTTTTTGTATAAAAAAATATTTTCTCACAATTACGTCATAATTACGTCATTTTGGAAATAAATTTTATAATAATCTTCAATACCTTTGAGTTCATCAATAGATGACTAGAATTAATCTAGAATTAGAAATAGGAGAGAAATACCTTTCAATTCCTCCACGGGAGTCAGGAATAATGCAAAGAAGGCTCTATGAAAGGCCCGGCGGAACATCTCGACACTAACGGGTGTATCCGGGTATAGAAGGGCTTGAATGATGACACCAGAACTGCAAATGATGAGAAGAGCCATTCGCATGAAGTTAACAAAGTCTACGGTTATCATGAGTCGCAAGCGGTAAAGTAGAGGCCCGAGGGTTGGGCTGATCGGGAGGTGCACTGCGAAGAGACGGTAATAGAAGTAGAGTAGACCGCACGACAACATCACTTTCATGGTGTAGGGCGAGAAGACGCGGTGGTCGAGCACACGACCCAAGGTGTAGATGGCGGTGAAGGTGACTATTGCCACGATTTCGATGCATTTGAAGACCATTGGCACTGATGTGTACTTCCGGTATAGAATAACTGTTCGCCGGATGTACTCAACCAGGATCAGGGCTGGCGATAGGGGGAGAGAGTGGAGGGGTTAATGAGTAATTGGTAATTGAGTTATAATACCAGTCCAGGCGCAGACAGTCGAGTCGAGTACGATATTGCCACAACTGGGCATAACCAGTGCCAAACTTAGCAGAACTGCAGAAAAGATTTTATAACTTATTATCTCTTGTTATGTCTTATTGTGTCTTATTATGTCCAACCCAAGTATGTAATGTAGAAAAGCTGAAAAGTCCAGAACTTAGTAATGGGCGCATTCCACATCTCATATATCATTGTCCAAAGCGGAGGTTGTCTTCGGATAAGGAGTTCCCGCTGTCGTATAACAGTGGTATAATGCCTTCCCTGTGCCGCCAAATTATCGATATTCCGCGAAACCAATTCCACGGGTTTTGTAATAAAAACGCTTTCAATGGCGTCGCCAACAGCGCCCGACATAAAGCGCGAAGACGGCGAAAAGGCTACCTGAGTGCCGCCCATTTCCAACCCCGGTTCGCCGCCCATCAGATGATGTTCTTCGTCCTGTGCGTCCCTCTCGTCCTCCAGTTCTTCGTTTTTATCCATTTTATGTCCTTTAGAGGACTCTTCGCGAAATCGAACCCAAATATACATCGGAAAGACAAAGAGAGCCGAAAGAAGAATCTTAATGGACGGCGGGATTGTGACCAGACCCCAACTCATTTCCCGAAGTCGGATATTGCCCAGGAAGGTATTGGTCAGCCATTTCTGACAACACGGGTGACCGAGGAATGCGCGAAGTCGGGCGTTGGCGGCGATGTCGACCGCCGTCTTGTAGTTCCAGTCACTCGACTCTTCGCTCAATACATCGTAGGCTCGGCTCTCGTCCTGAGAGAAGCAGAGGTCGAGAACACCGATGGCGTAGTCGGCGAACACTTTTGACGGCTCTTTCAGTTCAGTCTTCAGGTTCTGTTCGCCGACATACCACGACAGGCGCTCCAACATCATTGATATTACCAGACCTACCCGGGTGGCAAAGGATCGGGAGGAAAGTTAGTTTATTATAGTCTAACTATTATAACAAAGATAACAATGAGAAAGTCGTAAAATAGTGGATTGCATAGAGTTGAGCCCTTTATAGGAATACAAACCCAAATGAATGGGTTGATCCGAATGCTTCCACAAGACTTTAGCCAATTTGTGGCGATTGGCGAATACGGCCCACATCGTCAATATGGTTAAGGCTTTGCGTTCGGCTGAGGCGGCGTCGGTCGGGTAGAGACCCATAACATTGAGATAAAGAGTCTGAGTTGTGACGTATTTCTGCAAATGAGTACAAGACTCGATCAACCAATTCAAGTCGATATCTATAAAGTCTTTGTTTATCTTTGCGCCGAAAGAGTGGCCCAAAACGCCTTCCCAACAAACGGAACGGAAGAACTCCTGGCCGTGGATGCGCTTAAAGAGTCGGCGCAATCTCTTCGGAGTCACGAATTTGTGTAATCGGAAGCCGTGGCTGAGGAAGAGGTCAACGAACTCTTCGCGATTCTGTCGCGTCAACGCCGTCTCGAACATTGATTTCTCGAGTTTGAGAACACATGTCGGGTCACGACTTATGACCTTTAGAGGTCAATGAAGGTCAACAGTCATTAGAGTATAATAATAAGCAATTAATGAATGAATACCTCATTTCTGGCCACGTGTGGACAGTTCCAGTCGAGCGTCAAATATAGGTCTTTGAGAAGTAGTTCTGTGTTGGGCGCAGTCGACTTTTCGTCGTGTTGACCTGCAATTAGTGCTATAAGTGCTACAGTATAAGTGATAATACAATTAGAGGAATACTCTTGAAGAGCGCCATCAGAAGGTATTCCGAAAGGTTCTCCAGATTGCATCCGGAGTTATGCATGTTCAGAACGCTCAGGTAGATTCGGCCATTCTGTTTGGAAAGGCGTATACACTCGAGAATACGGTCTCTGAAGATATTTCTGCCCAAAGAGTTGTCGCGAAGTTTCGGGAATCGATTCACTATTTTATTGCTTAACTCTGAAGGAAACGGAAATAGAATTAATAAATAATAATAAAAAGTATTAGAAATGGAGTCAAACCGGGTTTGAGAAACGACTCGACGAACTCCGCGTCCCAGGCGTTGACTAAGTCGCGACACCGGCCCTGCATCTCGAGGTACGCGAACGCCAACAGGTCGGCCAGTCCGCCGCTGCCCCGAAGCACGACAACGGGGTTTCTGCGCTTCAAGTGGTCGAGCACTAGACGCGCGCAATCATAGCCGCCTTGAATGACGATTGACACGACAGGGATTTCCGTATTGGTGAGAGAGCACAGGTCGGCGTTCGGTCTCTCGTCGGGACTCAGCCGGCCTAACAATAACAATAAAACAAATAACAACAGATATACACATATACACCGCGGTCATAAGTGCTTGACACACATTAGTGATATATCCAAACCAGCTTGATTAAATTCAATTAAAAAATTTATACTGTCTAAACTACTTAAATATTATTTAAATATTATTTTTAACTAAGTTTTAAATATAAAAATTTAATTATTTATTTGCTTTAAAATTTGTGAAACATTAAAAACAAAATTTTATTTTTAAATTTAATTTTTTCGTAATTAATTAAATCGATTTATTTTATTTCCATTAAGTAATCACTTAATTGAAAAATTTATAAAATTATATTTTCTAAATTGCTTCAATATAGGGATTTTAAATTTTTGCTAAAAAGTAAAAACAAGCTGAAAACAACGAGTTTTTAAATTTGCTTTCGGTAGATTGAGATTGGGGGGGGGGGGGGGGGAGGGGGTAGAAATTG
>JAQIYC010000791.1:0-11501 GCA_034699545.1 Porobelba spinosa | reverse complement strand
AAATTTTGACTAAATTAGCCCTAAAATTATACATAAATTACGTTCTAATTGTTTGACATTTCTTATCCCCAAATCTTAATAATTATCATTCAAAAGGGTTATCAAAAGTCGTGTTAACGAAGTTTGTGAATAAATGCAAACAAATTACGTCAAAACACGCATTGATTGCATTGGAGACGAAGTGCCCAACCGTTTGAGCGCAGAAATGGATTCAATTGACGATTGATTTGTGAATCAAATTAAGTCTTATTTACTAATTGTTATTCAAATCAGATTCAATCGGTTTTTAGTTTAAAGTCAAAACTTTTGTTTGTTTTTCGCGAAAACAAATCCACCGAAAGATGTCAAACGAAACGATCATTAATTTGGGTAAACATTGAAATGATTAACAAATTTCTCACATTTTTCCGATTGATTACTGTTTTGACAAACAATTAATAACTGAATGAATGAATAGGTTTTGCGAACCGATGGTCGCCTTTCAGACAACTGCACCAATTGGTGACGAATGCGGTGACTGACAAGTCTTCGCAGAGATCTTTACCCGATTTGGAGTCATTGCTAATCCGACACAAAACGGATTTCATTTCTTTACTCAAAAATCCGGTATTTATTGTATTAATTAAACGAAAGAATCGATTATTAAATGAATTTATGTTTTGTTTTGTACTTAAGGCTAGAAATGCTTTACATAAAGAGATTGTTTTGAATGCATCCAAAGAAGGAATTATTGTAATCCAACAGCAGAACAGAGTTAAGACAATAATCCCGCAGATGATGGTCGACGAAGCGCTACTCATGAGTGAAATGTTTGATTTGAATGAGTTGTCGGCACTGGAGCTGATCATTGCCGGTGAGAATCAGGAGTCGCGTTATGCGGGTCTGAGTCGCGGCCCGATTGCGGTTCTTCTCTATTTGGACGGACGGAAGAGTCTGTTGAGTGCTTTACATGCGTTGGTTCAGGCGAGCACTGGTAGGACATGGAGTTTGAAAGTGTCCCGCGATTTGAGTCGAATGATTAACAATTTTACGGAAGAGCTCAAAGACGAGGGACTAATAACTCAATGCATCGAACAGTTGTCGGCTCTGGATATTAAGGCAGAGTTCGATCTACTCGAGCGGAACCGAGCGATGGGTTCTTTCAAGTATAGGAAACAAGTTCTGGATCTTCTCAAACAGATTCGACAACTTTTAGCGGACATTATATTCTGTTATTCGTCGCAAACAGATCTCAATCCAAACGAAATCTTTAGATTAATTCAAATAATTAGCAAAATATCGAAAACTAAATCAAACAATAGTTTGGATTCAGTGTCGACGACACTATTGCTGTCATTCCTCTACGTAATTGACGTCAGTTTCTTGCAATACACCGAAGAGAACGACAACAGAATTTCAATGAATTCTTTACTCAAATATCCGGATTTAGTCAATGAATTGGAAAGACATTTAAGTCAACACCAGTTTTGTGTCAATGGTATCAAAACTATACTTCAGTTCGGATTAGCCGTAAGTTTGAAAACTTTGTCGATGTATCCGATCTCTGGAACCGACTGCGAAGTCGAAGACGAAAAACTGATGGACACTGCGATTGAAGAGAAAGTCTTCGAATCAATGAATGCTTTGATTGGTTTCAATGAATTTGTTTCGAAAGAAGAGTTTTATATTCGAAGAATTCATAATTTGATAACAGATTTCATAGCCTTAACGCCCATTAAAATCAAAGAACTGAAGGACAAAGCGGACGAAATCGGAAGAATAATCAACGCGTATTCGGCGGAAGGCATACAACCCCCGACTACACTCCCCCGTCATTTCGAAAAGCTTTTGTATTTTATGGCTGAGCTCTACAGCAGAGATACCTTCAAACTATCGAATGAGTTCTGGCCTTCGCTTTATGAGGGAAAGCAGTCGACACACAAACACCAGGCGCTGCACAAGTTTATTCGAACCATTCAGGACTCGTTCTTTCCGCCTATACTTCACATACCAGTCATTAAATTACTCAAGTCTTTGGCCACCAGTTCCGCATTCAATGTCTTCAATCTGATTAAGAGCCCAACCCTTCACTTGAGTTCACAGTTTTCTATGGATTACTTCAATACAACTTTAATCCAGTACTACAACACCGTTCGGGGCTCTGATAACAAAGAGAAAGTCAGTGCCAGTGCTTACCCGTTTGGTTTGACTAACATTCAAATGCAATTACACGGACAGCACCGGATCATCACTAGCATTGAGTCGGAAATAGTTTGCGCGATAATAGAACTGATGGAAGTGATAGTCTCGAAGGTATGCTTTGCTTCCATTGGATTTTGGGTCGAATTTCAGTTTTAAATTAAATTATTTTGTAGGACAAGACGTGCTGTTTGGCCATCGCTGAGAACCATCAGTACTCAGTGGTGTCGTCCCTAATCGGTATCCTTCGCTGTGCTGTTCCTAAGGAACTAAAGGCAGCGATTCTGAACTGTTTGTCCGGATTCGCTTCGTCTTCCTCTTCGGTTTCATTCATGATTTGGTCGAAAATCGACGGAATTTTACCAAAATTTATGCCAACCGTGACGTCAGGCATCGCACCGATGGCACAGCACCGGATGTGGCAAAACGGGATCGGCATTGAGATTGAAGAGATCGAAGCGAAGAACGAAGAATACCCGATCACTATAGGCTTCGTACGTCTCGTCAAATCCCTGTTCACTCACTGCGACCCCAATCAACCCCAACCACAACAGTCTTCAGCCGAAGTCTGCCTTAATTTTGTGATTAATTCAATTCTTATCAAAACGAATGCTCGGATTTTCAAAATAGAAGACCAGAAATGGATTATTAATAAGATTTGTTATGAAATTCTTGTGACTGTAATCGAGAAGTACGAGCCGTCGGTCGAAGGGCACAACTCTAGGGCGGCGTTCAATATATTTACGTCGATATTACAAGAATGCAGTCTTTTTCGGCAAATCATGTCCACAATCGAAGACATTGCCGACACTTTCGAGAAGCAAATGCTTGAAATATCGTTTGAAAGCGACGACACGTTCCCTAAACTCATCGAAGACTGTGCTCTCAATGCCCTTAAGATTCTCGAATGCATTTGTGAGAAACAAAACGAATTCGTAGATATGGTTCACGAAATATCCGGTTATCCGTTGGCTATTGTCGCCAAATTCGATGTACTCTTCAATAACGTGAACCCGAGAACCGGCACTATTGACCGGTTGTCGACTTTGGTGCGACTCATCTATTTGCCGACTCAGGCCTCTATCCAAACATTGAAAGTGTTGAACAGTCTGTGCAAAACCAATTTGGAAGTCTCGCACTCATGCCTAACACAACTCCAATCATCCAATTCTAAAGTCTTAAGCAATGATTATATTATAAACTCTTTCGTCGAATGTTTGGAATCCGAGTCCAAAGAACTTCGTTTGGAAACACTGAACCTAATCGACACGTGTCTGGACTTCGTTAATGTCAACTATTCCTACAATTTCGCGCATAAACTGCTCGGAATCGACAAAACTAGAGCTGCGCTCAAAGACGCCGGAAATTTGGGCCAATCCTTCACTTGTTTTCATTCGATTCTTTCGTTTTTTGACTCAACTGTTGATATAAAAGAGTTTTTGGAAGAACGACGACTCGGAATGAAAATACTTTACAAACTCTGCGTTTCTCTCTATACCTATGAGACTGTCTTAAGGTTCTTGAGAACCAGTTATGACTTTATTGTCCAATATCTGCATTCGTGGGACAAAATGCGTTTGGATTCCAGTTTTGAACCCGAATTACACGAAAATCTATTTCAAGAATTGACTTACTTTTTGCAAATACTGGCCATCGATATCAAGATAACATCGGAGCAGAATCTGAAGTCCCACTGCGCCGGTTATGTCAACTTCCTGTTAGTTGAGACCAAAAGAGGACGCATTTTGGAATTGTTATCTCCGGAGCTGTTCGTTCACTCGCATCCAGTTTTGCCTAATTTAGAGTTTTTCGAACCGAAGGGTTTGTGGAAAGCCATCAGTGAGTGTTCGAACCCGAATAAGTCGATTGACTTGAAAGCACTTCATCAAAGACTTCTGAATGAGATTCGATGTATTGGACCCCAACTGGGAGTCATTCAGACAAATCTGGTTCGAAATGAACTCAAAACTATCCTCTCATTCGGTGCCTCTTTGAACGAATCGCAGCTAAAGCTAAACATCAAAACAAAATACTTCGACTCTTGGCGTGAATTACTCGAAATACTAATCATTACTCGAAGTCTCGAATCATGTGATGAAGACTCGAAAGTCAGATATTTGATGGAAATTATCATTGAATTGATTAACAGAGCATCGGATTCGTCGACTTCGACTTCACTCTTCAGTCCGATCTCCTCAGCAGTACTAATGGTGTCTTCAGCGCTGTATGGCATCAAATCTCTTGCGTTGACTTCGAATGTGACGACTTGTGTTAAAGCAATTATGAATATATTGGACTCGTCTTCGAGTGTCGTTTGGACGGATCAGAAGATAATTCGAATCAACTTTTACGCCTCTCTATTGTATTTGTTTCGTTCACTTCCTTCCAATCTATTCAATGAATTCAAGTATAATAACCGGCTTTTGGACCGATTGTCCAAAGATATGCTTTCGGGTCACGAAGTGGCGAAAGTGTTGGCCATTTCACTGCTCAACCGAAGCGACCTTTCGATGTGGTTACCGGAGCTCTCATCGAACGGCACTTTGAGGCAACTTCTCGATACTTTGTTGACAGACGATCGGGAAATCCGAGCAAATAATTTCGAATTTATTAAAACATTTTATGGTTTCGAAGCAAAAACGGTATAAATATTTACGAAATTTATATATATTTTATTTATTGTAAATTAAAACCTATTCTCTTCACTCTTCAGATGCTTTTGTTGCAAATATTTTCGGCTTCAAAGGGCTCGCATTCGCCGATTCATAACTTGGATATAATAACAACTCTGGAGTCGATTCAGAGCTTCGATATGTATCCCTATTTGGTCGGACAGAACACCGTTTGTCACAAAATATTTGTAGATATTCTCCGATTGATTCTAACGATGTCTACAACTAATAATCAGCAAATCATAAATGAGGTAAACATTAATTAATTCTATTACTAATTGTCAAAACATTTCTAAATATTTGATTTGATTGTGCGGACAGTTGTCTGAGTTGATCAACAGTCGGACCACTTTGTCGGATATCCTGCGAATGGCGCCAAACATCAGAAATAGCGTCGAAGGAAAAGAAGCGATAGTTTTGATCACAAAACTGATGTCCCGTTTGATTGGAAAAGCAAACAAAGCGATGGAAATCAGTTTCATTGGACTTCTCTCCCACTTCTCCAATGAATTGTCTTCATCTGAAGACTTGGAAATCGTGTTCAACATTCTGTTCGGTTGTATTCAATACAGTCGAGCAAATGGTGATTAAGTCAAACAAAGAATACGTTTTTATATTTGATTTAATTAAAGAGAATTTTTATGATTTGCAGCGCTTTTACCACTCTTTGAGCCAACACTCGCCACTCAAGACTCGAAACTGATAACACACCAACCCTTAGGTCTTTTGGTTTCAATTATCAACAACTGTAGCACCAAATCGACAGAAGGCCTGAATGTGTTGCCAGTCGTTGAATCCGCACTTTATCTTCTGTGGCATCACTTGAATCTGTTCTTCTCTGTGCTTAACATTCCGGACGAGAAACTACAAGAAGTCGAGAATATGAAGACTCAGTCCGAGTACATACTGAGCGACGCCTTCTTCTCCAAAATACAACTCATTTCTCAGAAAAATACTTTTGTCGACGCATTGGTCCGAAGAGTCAAACGGATTATACATCTGAAGAAGAATAGTTGAAATAAGAATCAGTTTCGCAGACCTGTTGTCAAATTAATTATTTAATAAAATCTCTTTTTTCCACACTTTGTGTCGAAATTTTTTTGAATATTTTTATTCAAAATTTTTCCTTAATTTTGTTTTTTATATTTCTTTAAAAAAAGTAATAAAAGTTAAGTTTAAAAGAAAAAGTTTTGAGTTTTAATCAATAGATTAGTTTAAAAGTCATAAAAAAGTCAAATCTCTGAAACCCGTATAGAAGTAGAAATGTAATGTGAAAGCAGTGGCGAAACACGAGTAGGCAGAGCCAGTATGCCCTGCAATGAGCAACTGTCCCCCTGAGCGCTCCAGTTCTCCCCTATATTAGTGAAGTTGGGAATAATCCGAACGCCATTTGAGTTGGTTTTACACTTTTTACCCAAATCTTAGGGCGTTTTGCTTCGGCCGAGAATTTTATAGACTTAAGAATAAAGTTTGGATTCGACTAATGGAAGAGACGGTGACTGCAGATACTGAAGAGAACCATCAACTGGCACTGGTAGCCATCAATGAGGCTGATGTCGAATCTGGTGATAACGATAAGGAAGACTTGACTAAATTAAAGTTAAAGAGCTCTTACAGACAGAAGTACAAGAGAGCCTGGGAACTGGACCAGGAGCTCAGGGGTATGTCGCCTGTGCTCTCGCGACGGCTAAAACACTCATTGGCCGTCAATTCAGAGCTAAACACTATTTAATGTATTTTATAGACAGTATTTGTATTAAATTAAAGTATTAATAGTTTTATCGCAACTCTATTGCGGACTACGAGTAATGTAGACATCAATCGATGGCTTTTGGGATTTCGCACAAAATATGGGTTTCTCTCAGATTTTTTCACTTAATTTATAGCAATTCAATACAACTCGTATTGGACTATCATTTCTGGGGTTCAACACTTTTTTCAACATTTTCTTAAATTTGTTTTTAAAACTTTCTCAAAACATTAAATTGTAATTATATTTACTATTTAAGAAACTATTTATTTATTTACTATTTTATGCTAATATTTATCTAAAATCATTAATAAGATCTGACAGATCTGTACATTATATTACAATTTTATGAATTGAGTAATAACTCGATATCTAATATAATAACTAAGAATTGGGAAAACTTAACAGACTTTTAAAAAATGTCAAAATTAATGCAGAATTTATGCATTCGTTTGCTTAGTCTAACCAAACATTTGAATGAAAATCGCTTTGATTTTGAACGCAAACACATTAGAGGTTTAATTCAATTCATTTATTATTATTAGACTTAGTTTTAGAATTGATTTGTAGAGCTCTGACACGAAATTAGTTTAAATTTAAATTAAATAAAAATAACAACAATTGGATCACATGTTTGAGTGATTGCATTACTTAATGTTTATATTATTATGAAATACCTCTAAATGTCTTAATATTTAAAGACATCTGATATCCCGACCAATAGATTGGTTGAATCCGTTCGCTGGCGACCCGTTCAGTGCCTTTTGCAGGACCTGTCACTCGAGACTTCACGCACACAAGAAGGGACTGTTAGCTCACGCCAAGTCTTCCAAACATAAGAAACATTCACTCAATCCAGAGGTCATTCATTTCCAGTTATTCCCAACTCGTGGCCCATATCTCACTTCAACGTTCACTAAATACCGATTAATTGATAGAATATTTGAATTGAGAACTAATTGTTTAGAATTTGAACTCTTTTTGGCTTAAGTTTGATTTTGTTGTTTGTTTTGCTAACATTTGTATTGAAATTGCAATTTAGGAACCATTGACTGCAGAGACCGGAGAAATAGTTCAATACAAGAAGATTAAGAAAACCGTAAGTTTTGAGATTGAGTTTCCGTTCGTTTCTATTGTTTTATCACTGGTTTGGCAGCACTTCAACGATCAATGGCTCGAAGACTCAGCCTTTAGTCAGTGGTTGCGAAAAATACCGAATAATTCAACGAAAGCTCTTTGCGTGGCCTGTCGTTCGGTATGTCCTCTGTTTATGTCAATAAAATATATTTGGTTTTGAAAATCTCAGTTTCGAAGCAAACAATTGCATAAAAAGCAGTTTCATATCGCACTAAGACTAACGACAACTCATTTGAACGACAGGTGATAACCGCCGGCCGGAGCGAACTCGTCAAACACAGTCAGGCGGCCAAACATAAAAAGGCTATTTTGGACGGCATTCCTGAAGATGTACTCATTTTCTAATATAAATATTTTTAATTTAAATACTAATAAATCCTTTAATCCAAGCTGGGTCAGTTTGACTTTGATTGGTTAGATCCGGCATACGTTCCGTCGACGGGCGCCCCGACCAACATAGCCCTAACGCCTGCCCTTACTTTCCATACGAACCTAACGGTTCAACCGATGAATTCCAACCAAATGCTCGAAACAATTGGAATGAATTTGAATGATGTGGTCAACCATTTGCAAGAGTTAGTTCCGACGCATTTGGCCGGAAAGTGGGATAACGTCGGACTTCTTACTCAACCGACACAACCACTCAAAGTCCATAACATTCTTCTGACGATTGACTTAACGGAGAAAGTGATGGAAGAGGCGCTGAAGAAGCGAACGAATCTCATAATAGCATATCATCCGCCGATCTTTAAACCGCTTAAGACTTTGACTTTAAAGCACTGGAAGGAAAGGATTATATTGACTGCCATTGAGAACAAGATTGCCATTTATTCCCCGCACACAGCACTCGACGCCATTAAAGGAGGGGTTAATGATTGGCTTTTGACCGCTTTTGGCTCTTCTCAGTCCGTTCCTATCGAGCAGAGCTATACAGACATGTCCGGCACCGGACAGTTCTCCAATTGCTTGGATGTTCTGGTCTCTGAAGGAGAAGATGTGACTCAAGCGTTGAGTGGATTAGAAAATGTTATTTTGACTGTAAAGAGGTATTCATTTCAATAATTTTTTAAATTATTGTTTTTATTAAGATTTTTGTCAACAAATTGTTTAACAAAAACATAATATTAATCGATAGTAACGAATACGGCGGATGTGATGTACGGGTTTGTTGTGATGACAAAACATTGCCAAAAGTGGTGGACATTCTATCCCAACATCCGGTGGCGCAGCTCTGCAGTCGAATTACAAAACTTCAATCCGTAATGAATATGAAATAACTTTTAAATAATATTTATCGGAAATAAAATTGATTTCAATAATCGAATCAAATTTGAATAATAGCCTCCACTTCCCGGACAAGGAATGGGACGATTGGCGCGACTGGACTCTCCACTTCCGCTATACGAAGTGGTTCATCGAATTAAACAGCATTTGGATCAGACGCACGTCCGACTCGCCCTCTCCCACAAACACACCAGAGGTGCGCAACTGAAACTGTTTTGCAAGTTATTAAACATTGATTTGTTGTCCATTAGATACCAAAGTGCTCACAATAGCAGTCTGTGCCGGCTCGGGCGCCAGTGTGTTGGCAGGGGTGAGGGCCGATGTGCTCATCACTGGAGAGATGTCACATCACGAGGTGTTGGAGGCTCTGCATAACGGCTCGTCTGTCATACTCTGCGAACACACGAACACCGAAAGAGGTTTTCTGAAGCCCTGGTCGGATCAGCTAAAGGAGGTGTTGGGCCCCCAGAACGTCAATATTGTAATATCAGACTTCGATAGAGACCCCCTCAGAGTCGTCTAATTCATCTAAACTTACATTTTCTAAAACATTGTTTTTTAAAATAGATTTATATTAAGACTACTTTCGATTGCATATAAATGAATGAAATTTAATGTTATGTTTGATTTTGCGGATAATTATTGAATACTTTATATAGTTTTAAATTAATTGAATTAAATAAATAAATTGAAAAACTGAAGAAATAGCTACTATTCGTCGACTTATCCCAAATAGGTTATCCAGATTGAAAGTGGCGCTCAGCACCTACCTGCGTCGCTCAGTGCGATTGGACAGTTGGCTGTATGGAGTGGTTGAGTTGTTGCCAAAATGGAGAAATGTTCATGTTCAATTAGGTTCAATTGAGACCAGAATTAGTTGCAATGCCTCAATTGATCCGTTACTTCGCCATCCATTGAACCGATTAATCAGATCCTCTCAACTAATCGCCAATTACTGTGATATTGAAAACTAGACTTAAATCGAAACTTAATTTAAATCGAAATCAAATGAATTGAAAGTCGAGTATAATATGAAAGAAAAGGTGAGAAACACTTCACACGTATTACTGCTTATTATGATTTGAATTGAATTCAAACTCCGATTTTGTTCATTATTTCGGTATTTATTGTTTATGTTATTTTAAACTTTTGTTTATAAACTATTTTTTCAATCAATTTATTGTTTAAATTAAAAATTTAAATGTTTGCTAAAACTCTTCAATTGGTTCAATAGTTTATAATTTAAGGCCAAAACTCATAACATTTTCATATCTCGAAAATCTGTTCATATTTTTTATTTTTCCTCAATTTAATCCATAATTTATTTTAGTTGTCTTTTCATTTGTCTTCGACTTATTGTTTGTCTTTCGTATTAGAATTTGATTAAATTGTTTAGATTTAGTAATAATTGCATAAATTTGAAAGTTTTTCAACATTTGTTCAAAACTGTAATAATCGGACGATTTATTGAATGGGAAGCGAATGCGGGCTTTAAGTACTTAATTGATTGGATTTTAGGTCAAAGTACTCGACATTTGATTTGATTCAATGTTTAAAAGTTTAAACATTTGTTAACCGAATAATTATTTACTTTAAATCACAAATTCTTTAATTGTTAACACTTTTAGCGAATGTCTTGAGAACATTGTGTCCGCTCTTCACGGAATCACCACTTCTTCCAAAGTATTTGAATTTTAATTAAATAATTAATTTTTAGTCATTTCTTCATTTTTAAGTGAATTAATTAAAATAAACGATTTGTTCAAATGTTTGCTTTGTATTGATTTTTATATAAAATGTTCAAATAGTTTGAATATCTATCTAATGAACATATTTTCAAATTCAAAACAAATGCTTTGTTTGAAATTTATACTCATTTTTATGACTAATGATTGCAATTAAATATTTCGGTTCATAGACTTGTTTTACATAATTCTCTAATATATTGGAAAAGTTTTTATTATTTTTTGCCGCATTTTGATTGAAATTAAAGAATTTTGATTATATCTGATGTTAAGAATTCAGACCTGAATAGAGATTAATCAGAAATATTCCGAACGTTTTAGTACTGATTGTTGGCATTTGAGGATAAGAACCGAAGCCTCACTTTGTTTTAGATTTTCTATAAATTTTTGCTTAATTTAAGTTTTCTTTTTATTCCATTAGAACTTGAATTTAATTAATAGACTAATTGAAAAAACGCGTTATATTTTGTTAATTAATAAAAATATTTTTGACGCAAATATTGAATTATGTTTTTAAAAATCAATTAAATATATCGTTTATATTATATCTATTTTTCGTTTTGTTCTTATATGTTAAGTAAAATCATTTATAAAATAATCGAATTTATGATGAGATCTAATATATAGTTTAATAGCCTTTTTATAGACGTTTTATTTATTCTTTTATTTGAAATCATATCTAAACTAATTTCTAAAAACATTTATTATTTTCTGAATTATTTTTCAGTTTTTACA
>JAQIYC010000790.1:0-11515 GCA_034699545.1 Porobelba spinosa | reverse complement strand
AATTTAAAAATAATTTTTGCTTAATTTACAAGTTTAATTAAAATAATTTCAAATTAAATTTCAATATTTGTATAAAAATAACATAAATTCATAAATTAATTCAAATTATAATTATAATTAAATAAATAAAAAGCAAAGAATTTTATCAATTTGATTTAATCAAATTGTTTTTTATTGTTAAAATAATTTTAAAAATTAAATAACATCTGATTTTTGGAAAAATCATTTGAATCGCGAATCGATCGATAAATTTTAAAAATTGTTTTTAAATTAAAATCTATGTAAACAATAAATAGGAACAAAAACACTATTTTTTAAATAAAAATATAATTTACAATACATTGAATGTAAAACTTTAGTACAAATTAAATAAATATGAATCGATTTGATGTAAAAAGCGTTTAAAACATTTGTTTAAAAACTAGTTTAGACGTCGTTTTGGTGCTGAAAGTAGGGCTGGTCGGACAGCATCTGCCAGGCCTCCCGGTTCGAGAGGAGGCCTTCGAGGAGTGGCTGCAGATACTGCGGACAGAGTTTGGCGAACGCGTCGTAAACGGGTAAACAGATTGCATTGATGAACGAGACCTGCATTTTAGGCAATTCGTCCCTTTTCTCCCGATTCATCATATCCTGCAATACACACAACAATACGTCAATACATCAGTACATCAATTCATCAATACATCGATTTTTAGATTATTAGATATTCAGTAAATTGTTTGGTTTAAATTTTATTGTAAAAACAGAGATAACCACATCGGGGTGTTTGATCACATCGGGGGAAGGCAGGGGGTAGTTTGGAAAGTAAATATTTAAAACACCTACAACTAGATTGTTTAAACCTTATTCTTCACAATGTATTCAAATTAAATATTCTAATAAATTTATTTTTTAATGTACAGACTAACTCGCTTATAACTAACCCTTTTATAACAAATGCACAGTTACTGTTCTGTATAAAGAACAAGGGTTTTGAAACAAAGTAAAAACGGTATTTATGTTAAAAATAAGTTGTTTATAACAAGTCCCAATTATAATGAACTAAATTTTACAAATAGAAAAATAATTTTTTGTTATAAATGGGTTAGACTCTATTTAAAAATATATAGCTTTTAATGCCCTCTTCTAAATTATACCCCTTGTGATCAACCCAGATGTGAAAACAGTGTACACACTCACAATAGGTTCAATGTTGAGCTCTTGTTTTTCAATATCACCTTGCTGAAAGAACTCGGATGCAACCAGTTCTGCGACCACTTTTTGTATTTCCCTTTTAAGTAATCAAATAAATAAATATTTTAGTTGTTTTCGAGAATAAATTTGAAAAAGCTTTTAAAATGAGTGAAAATAAGTTGTCAAGTTGAATTGATACTTTTTTAATCTAATGTAAAGTAGGTTTAGTAAATATTCATTTTAAGACATATAGACTTTATACATAATTTATTAAGTAATATGTGCAAGGTATATATATATTTTATACATTTAGTTTGTAAAAATACTCTATAAAATTAAAATCTTGAATGTCACTGATAAGAAAATTCTAAAATAATAAATTTAAAATTCTAGTTAAATTCTATGAAAAACATATGATCAAAAAATTATATCAAAACGCTTTTCGACCAAAATTTAAATTAAATTAAATCAAATTACCTAGATTATTTAAATTTTTATAATGGAATTAGTAATTAGAAGTACAAAATTAACAAAACAAAAATGTTTATAAATTTCTATCATTTGCTATTAATTGATAATAGCATCTGGCTATTTTAACAATACCAAAATGAATAATACTCATTTATTTTTGTTTATTGTAAATATGACATTACATAGTATTAATATATAACTTACGTAACATATATTAAGTTATATTTAACTACAAATGCTTTTAAAAAGAATCTGTAATTTAACCAAAATTATTACACTATTATAGGGAATTATGGGCAAGGTTAGGATGAAATATTTTTGTCAAAATCCTAAGGGAAAAGTGTCATGGTAATGTAGGCAAAAAAATAAATCAAATTTGCATCAACTTAAAACTAAATTTATGTAAATTAACAAAAATTAAATCAAATTAACTGGATTTCAATATGACCTAGCACCGACCAATGTTTCGAAAAATTTCTTTCAAAAATACTGGAGGGGGATAGACAAAAGTTCCAATTCTGGCAAGAAAGTGTTGACAAGCATGACCCCCCCCCCCCTTCAACATGCCTGCTGTAACCAATACTCCATTACTTTCAACTTCACGTCTTATTTTAAAATAAAAGTAAGCCAGAATAATTTTTTATAAATTTTATTTTAAATTCTTATAGTTAATTTAAATTAATTTTAAAAAGAAAGCTGCATTATTACTAAATATTTATATTAATTCAAATGATAACTTATATGATATTAGGGATGTGCAAGGGGGAGGGTCATGGCAAATACCCACCCAGACGCGAAAAGTCAGGTACCCCCTAAAAAATTTTTAGGGGTTTTTCCGAAAAATTAACGTAATTTTGGAAGTTTTTCTTTAAAATGACGTAATTTATGGCTAAATTGTGGTTAAATCCAATTAAATTAACTAAATTAAGTCTAAATTCAGTTAAATTTAGCCCCAATTTAGGGGCAAAATAGCAAATAGCGTTTAAAACACGTTTTAGGCAAAATAACGACTTTTTGAAAAAAACCCTACCCTAGACCTCCCAGGCAAAAATCTGAAAAAGTCGGCCATTTTCCTACCCCTGGACCCCCCCTGACCTGACGGACCTTGCAGATCCCTAATATGATATACTGAATATTTTTCAAAGTTATTGTATTATTTATACAAATTAAACAGCATAATTTATACTAAAATAATACTGAATAAATTTATTTAAATAATTAAGTAAATTAAAATTACTTTTTATTATTATAACATAAAAATCAATGTTAAACTTTATTTTATTCACTATTAATAATAATAAATAAATAAAAATTGCTAAATATACAAAATAACATTTATCAAGTTGAAATCTAACTAATCCAGACGAGTTTTTATTTGAATTTATATGTTTTAATAATGAATGAGATTATGCAACCATTACTCAAATTCCGTACATTTCCTGCGATTTCAATCATATTTCTCTACTATTTCGTACGATTAGAGAAAATGAAACAAATATTATATAAATTTCAAATACATTAAAGCGTTTGAATAAAAAGCTGTTCATTAGTTGAGAACATTTTTGAGATAATAGAGACAAAGACTTAATAATCGCTGCATTCGTATTCAGCACTAATTTATGCTCTAATTAAAGGCATTCGTATTTAGGGCTTATGTCGTAAGAGTCGAAATGAATAATTAATAGAAGAGTAAAGAAGAGTAAAGACAAGACAACTAGAAGTTAGTATAAGACTGGAGGCATACCAGGGCTTAGTTATTGCTCCGATATCACAGCAAGTCATGAGAAGACAACGCAGTAGTGATCGATGTTCTTCATTGCCTTTCCAATCGTATTCTTCCGATTCGATTAATCTGAAGAAATGTCCTCTTTTTCGGAAATAAACGGCTAAATCGGTCGCAAGTATTGCTTCCTCTAAGACGTGGACTACCCGTCGGTATTCGTTCGGCGAAAGATTGCTTAGAATCTGATTACCCTTTCGTTGCAATTATTAGATTAATATATATTTAATATCAAACAAAAACTTAATATAAAAGTTTAAAAGAGTGTAAAAATCGAATCGACGTATTAGGAATTAGCCTGGTTGACTCACTTGACTGCTTAAAATCATTAATGATTGATCGAAATGGTGGTGCTCGAGTGTGCTGGTCGAGTATAGCTGTGCTAATGGCGAACATGACCTAAAAACGCAACATTTATTCGATTCAGTTTTGATGTGTTATGTGTTGTATGTGTTGTTAAACTATTTCCTATTTCGCAGTCATTTCGTCGACAGATAACGCTTTAAAGACTCACTTTATTTGAAACGAATTATTGGTTCCCCTGTGGTCTAAGTCGTGGCACAGGCAGGCCACTATCAGTGCCAGTGTCTCCAGTTCTCCCAAAATGCGGCAATAGTGGGTTTCCTGCAAATTAATGCAAAAATAGTCAATTAATAAATTATTGCTTATTTGAATGGTTAGACTGTGTCGGCAATACTGACCACTAGTATAGCGAACATCATTTGCGCGACATTGAAGGCATGCCTCCAGTTGTGGTACAGGACGGGTCGGTAGTTCTTCTTAACGCTCAGAATCCATTTGCAGAGGACCTGAAATTGTGACAAAAGTTTGCATTAATCGATAAATTCGGATACAATTAGTTCGCAAACTGTATGAACTGTAAAGACTGTTTTGACTGTTAGGCAAACCTTGTAATCGATTTGAAATCTTTCAATTAAGTCGAGATCGAGAAACATACGAATACAGGCCTTAATCATCATATCCTCGTCGAGACTGAAATCGTTAAATCGAAGACTTGTTAAGTGAAGAGCAGTCGTCGACGGAATGATCATTCGCTGCAAAGATTGGGTAAAAAACTTATTGATTAAAAAACAGTTTTTATATAAAATTCTTTTCATTTGAAACACTCTTTTCAAACGCAATCCGATATTTCATTATTATTTAAATTTTAGAATAAAGTTTTCATTTAATTTCCTAAAATTTAAATAAAAACGTTATTAAATTGAATATAAAAATAAATTTATCGTTTGAGCACAAGTCGTTTTAATCGGGATCTGAATAGAGAATAACGGCTCCAGTCGTGCAATAGGAGAGCCGGAGATGCGATTGTAGAGTGAATTGAATTGAGTATTGAATGCTGTGTTTGTATAGAATATAGAGTTTTAACTTACAGACACTTTCATGGCTTCGTCCTCCTGAGCCGAGGCGTGATATGAGAGCACTTCGAGGGTTACGCGTTGTTTGGCCATCGCTTTAATTGCTTTCTCATACATCTGGGTGTTTGCGATTCCCATACCCGAGAAGATCGCGAATGCCTATCCGTTCCGAACGAACGATACAAACAAACGTTTTAATCGATATATCGATTGCGAGTCAATCGGCAGAATAGGACACAAAATATTGCTTTTGTTTTCTATATATATTCCGACTCAACATCGCGTCAAAACGAAAAAACATAAATTGTATTCGTAATAAAAGTGAGGGTTCAGGCAAAAACAAAACAATAAAATACTGATCTAGATCTTTGTTTACGAGTTTTATCGATACTCCGGATTATTGGGGATTCTCTCGGATATATTGAACGACAATTTTCCCGATATTATCACAATTTATGACTAAATTTATTTCGAAATAATATTTCCACAAAATATAACTTTAAAAAATGTATTTTATTTTAAATTTGCTAAACAATTGAACTCTTGATATAAAGTGATTCAAAGGTTATCTCATAGAAACAGAAGCAGACCACTAGACCTGGACTACAATAAACCTGGATATAATGATATAATGAGCCTGGATATATTGCTCGTCTGCTATATTGTTTCGGATGTTGCAAATCCCGATTATATTGATTAAAATTTAATCATTAAATGGTTGGGTTG
The DNA here is from genome assembly GCA_034699545.1 of Porobelba spinosa. Classification (NCBI taxonomy): domain Eukaryota; kingdom Metazoa; phylum Arthropoda; class Arachnida; order Sarcoptiformes; family Damaeidae; genus Porobelba; species Porobelba spinosa. The sequence continues at coordinate 5,989 of JAQIYC010000790.1, read as the reverse complement.
TGTCATGTGTTGTGTAAGACTTACCTCAAACAGGTTTTCATCGTTTTTATTGAACGGCCGACCATTCAGTTTGTTGATCAGTTGACTTACGCCTATTATCTTGCGGTCGGCGTTCCGTATAGGCATACAAAGTATACTCTTATGTTTGAAACTGTTTGGGTTGTCGTCATCGACGGACTGGTCAAACCTCGAGTCTTCATAGGCTTCGGCAATGTTGAGGGTCTCGCCAGTGGTGGCCACATAACCGGTGATCCCGATATTGATGGGAAACCTGCTTTCGAATGGACTAAGTCTGGTCTCGCACTCTTGACTACAACTCAGATCTTCGGCCTCGAGATCGAAAACGCGGGAAAAACTCCGAAAGTTATGACCAGTTTGTGAGCCGTTGTTTACTGACGGCTCTGTTATTGCATTTGATTTTGGCGGAGGAGTGGGCTCTGAGTCGTCGTCCAAACAGATATCACTGTCTTGTGAATTGTCGGCCAGAAGTAGGACTTGACATCTATTCGATTAAGTGATTGAAAACGTCTTAATTCATCAATGATTGCAATCTATGGTCTCATGTAAGCCATACCGCGAACACTGAAGCAATGACTGGATGTGTAATAAAATTCGATAAATAATGTTCTCGATGTTGGACTGCTTCTCGAAAACCATCCGGGCCAGATCGAGCAGGACCTGGTTGCGCTTATTCTCCAATTGCGACCTTTCGTATAACTGTGCGTTTCGTAACCCAATGCCACAAAATTGTAAGTATTGAGAGAAGACGTGTTCGTCCTTCTGGGTGAAAGTCGGAGTTCCCTTTTTGTTGATGACTTGTGCGACGCCCATCACTTGGCCGGAGATGTCGAAAATAGGATTACATAACATATTACGAGTCGTATAACCGGTCTTCTGGTCAACCATATCAGTGAATCGCGAGTCCTATCGATTCGTACGGATTAGAAGATATTAGTTATTAAACATATGAATAGATTATTGAGTAATGTTTTGCAAAAATGTTTGACTATTTATAAAAGTTTGACTCAAATTGATGATTGAGTCGGTTCTGACAAATTGCACTGAAATCACAAAAGACTGAATTGCATTAGATCTGATGTAACGATGTCTGACATCATTCGATAAATTTATGAGATTATTGGCTAAAATGTTTGGCACAAAAACTTTTATCCAAAAGCAGTTCTGGTATTAAATGAGTCGAAGATATAAAGTTGGAATAAGTATTCCCTTCGAGTCTTCCTTTATATCATTATAAATGGATTTGCAGTCTCTCTACACTATCTATGGCTCACTAACTAAATAAGGACTAAATTTAATACTAAATACGAACACAGGCTCTGATTCTGACTCCGAATCCGCGTTCGCCTTAAGCCGATTCGCAATATTATTTCAAAGATAAATGGATTGTTCGGAGATTTTACGAATATTCAAATCTATTAATCATATCATTTGATTCATAAGAAGATTCTTTAACAAAATTGGTTTAGAGTTAACAAAAAAAATTTAATGCAGAATATTCTTAATATCAAAAATATTACACAATATGTGCCAAACAATAGCTAATAAAAAAATAGCAGAAAAATGCAAAAACTGTCTTTAAATAAAATTGTATTATACTGTATATAAAAAAGTAACTTCTTAAAATGAGCAATGATGATTTTCAAATATAATTAAGTTTGAGAAAAAAAAGTAATTTTGTTAAAATTAGAAAAATGTGTTACTCCGTAGCGAATCGGTAGCTATAAAATCGTATTCCGTTTAATAAATTACTTTTTAATCGATGTAATGACTGAATCGCATGCAATGCAATGTAATTCAAACTGAAAACGGTTTTAATTGTGAGATAAATATATCGATAATTGTTTTGCGAAATGGGAATGAGAGAAAAAATAGTTTAAATTAAGTGCAAACCTGATAACAATCGGGAATATTGACAGATTCGCCGCTTTGGGCGACATAACCGACTATACCCTTCCCCCACGGGATCATTATTTCCTCTTTTTGTTCCATTTGTTCAATAGTTGATTGACACGAAACGTCAAACAATTGACTTATAAGACACCTATAAATTAGAGCAAAATTTGAGAATTTAATGGTTTGAAGAGAGGTTTAGTCACGTTAAGCACAAATCATTGTTTTGATAGTATAACAGACAGTCGATAATCACAAAACCAGAACTAATTAAATGGCATTTTTCAGATAACAATATTGCAATTTATTAGTATTTTCTAAAAAACTATTTTTTTTGCCGTAATTGGCCATTAAATACAATATGGAATTTGAAGATATGGTATACGACTGTTATTTACCTTTATATTTGAAAAATAATTTTAAATTTTAAGAATTTGAGATATTTTCAGAAATTTTTGGTAAATATCTGAACAAATATTTCGGTTGACATATAAATTGGGTATAACTTAATACTATTCAAAGTGAGTCGTGGCTTGAAGTTCACCCAATAATAAATTGAATATTTCTGTCAGTATTTCTCAATACGAAAAAGTTTTTTAAGAAGTGATTTCGAGAGTGAATCTGAGAATCACATACTTTGACGGAATTTATTAATGTTTTTGCGATCACTGGAAAATTATTCGCATCTCAAACGGCTATATAGAGTATATGACAGTAAAAGTCAACTTTTTAGCACAATTTAGTGCTAAGTTCTGACAGTTTGATGATAACTAGGCTTTTAATGAATATTTTTATTGTACATTTGCAGACATCTGGTTCAAATCATTTCTTATTTTTTACAAAAAAATATTTATCAAATATTTTCGATAATTTTTTGGACTATTTTCTGAATTAATAACAAATTAATCTAAATAACATTTTGAACTGTTTATTTAATCAATATTATTGCATAAATATTAAATTTTACTAAATATTATCAAATTAAAAAATAATAATCTAAAAAACACTGAAATACTTATAACAAATCCAATTCATATATCAAATGAATTGCACGAAAATAATAGTTATTTTTGTAAAACTAAACACTTTATAGTTATTCGCAAATTGTATTTAATGGACGCAAATCTCATGAAATAATAGCGCAATTCAAATGTTAAATGCATTTATTCGAAGATTATATGAATTAATGCATTGAAGCAAAAAGTTTATAAATATTTAATTCACACATTGTTTTGGAGACATAAAGCGTATATAAAACAGAAATAATATGAAACGCAGTATTAGTCGAACTGAAAGCAAAACAAATGTAAATACTGTACAGAATATTCTGAATAAGCAATGAAAGAGCAGTAGTAAAGGTAGTATTGATAGCATTGTTCGTATTGTTGGTGTGTCTGACCTACCGGTTCGGATCATTTTTCTCTCCTTTCACCTGAAGTTAAAGAGAATAAGTGTTAAAGAAATCGGAAAATAGGAAAAGCGGCGAAATGTGAGCGAGTGGTGAATACCAGGAAAAGACTGCATCGATCGGCGTTCGTAATGATACTGACATTCTTCAGGATCTTATGGCAGAGCGACCGCACATCCAGATCATTGCAGATATCTTTGACTAATTCAAAAATCAATTCCCGTTCGTTCAGAGACTCCAACTCCTGTCTGGTCTTCGTAGGCGGGCCTCGACTCAGGTGTTGCGTCGAGTTGTTGTCAGCGCCGGGAAGCGGCAAAAAAGTAGGCGTTCCGTCAACTGTCGTCGAGACCATCGGTCGCAGGAAACAACCGCTTCGCTCGAACTCATGGGCAGAGATCTTCCTGACCGGAGTGGTAGAGCCGGAGTTGTCGGCACTGGCACAGGAGCTGTTGCCCGAAGCACCTAAAATAGTCGAATGTATAGTCGCGACTATATTGGAGATAATGGGGAGAAATGTATATAAAATGATAAAAAGGAGAAACGGATTCGAAGCTAAATCACAGCTAAGTTTCGACACATTTAACGCCAAACGACTGAAAGTGCGAAACAAATTGGAAAAAAGCAAATGCAGTGCAAACGCAGTGTTTGTTGTGTTGTTATGTTGTAGTGATTGCAGTCTTTGCAGTCTTTGCACTCTTTCTCGTTATTATCTCTTATATACTGTACTATAGTTTCAGATAAAGAGTAATAGAATTAAATAGTGAACCGAAACGACACATAATTGATGAGAGTGTTAGAGAGCGGGAGAGCCAGTCTCGCCCAACCGTTCAAACAAATAGTGCTTTTGTTAAGAGTATGACTGAGAGGACTGGGAGGACAGGGAGGCAAGAGACACAGATCGACAAACACAGAGATTATATGCTTTGATGCGATTCTATTAAAACGCTTTCATTACTGACCGGCGCTCACAGAAGCCGAATGCGATAATAACCAGTTGTCGATCAGTGATCGGGAGGCCTTCCGCACGAAGTAGTCCTGCACGAAGGACGGGTGCTCGTCCAACCAGTCCTAATGCAAATATTGATTTAATTTCGATTAGTCAAGACTTTTGGCAAATAAAAACAAAGGCTTTGCAAACATTACATAAGTTATACATCAGTTGTATACACATACAGACTATTCTATACATCTATATATTTATATATCTATACATCTATACATCTATACATCTATACATCTATACATCTATACATCTATACATCTATACGTCTATATTTGAATATATGCGTACCTCCATGTGGTCGAACTCCTCGTTCTCATAATACTCAACAGCGGAGGACTCGGGGTCGCCCTGAGCCCCACCGCCCGCTTCAGACATTTTAATGACCGGGAGATTAATGTTTGAGCGGTAGGTCTTTGTAGAGCCCCTCGGGTGCCAACCTGTATGAGCGTTGATAGAGGCATGAGTTAGTGGTGTGGGAGGTGTGGAGGCCGGCGGGTGTGACAGACCTGGCGGCCAAAGCGGTCTCCAAAGAGCAGAAGCGATTGTCGGGCAAAGAGTGGTCGGTGAGGTAGCACTGGATGAAGACGGGTAGTCTTCGACAGTCAACGTCTTGGGTTGCGGATGTATAGCAGTGTCTCCTTTGCAAGCGTCCAGTTTCGCCACTTTCTTCAGATACCCTAACATTGCAAACAAAACGGATCAACGATTCGGTGAATAACTCGTCGATCAAAGGCTTTCTATAAACAAATTAGTCGACGAACAGTCAAGTCGTCCAAACTCTAGGTGTGATAAACCCCTAAGAGTGCGAAAATTGCAATCAATATAATTCTGCCGGCGCTAACATCCAAATCATTTGCATTTCGGTTAGCAATCGATTCAATTCAATACCGACTCTCACTATACGTATGGAAAAGCAATTCTAAGAGCGCTAACACATCCCTAACTCATCTCATCTCTGCTCTGCTCTCGACTCAACAATTCGTCAAACACTCGACGGAACAGATTAATGCAAATCGTATTTAAATTTCGTCATATTTTTATGATTTTATCCCTTTATTATTCCAAACTCTCATACATATGACGAAAATGCTAAGTGAGAGGCATTGCCGACACATTTTCTATCCAAGATATTTATGAGTCGAAATTTGCCAAATTAAATTACCAAGGCTTGAACAGCTAGATGATACTGAATGGCTTACATATGAGGCTGTTCTCATTTATTCTATATATATAAAGTAAAGTAGACTTTTATGTTAAGAGTTTGATATTTATAGCTTATTAAGTAAACTATTTTGATAAATAATATTTATTTATTATTTTAAATTAAATTTTATAAATAGCTTGTTTTTTCTATTTTTTAACTACGTCTTTTTAAGTTACATAAATATTTGCAAAATAATTTTTTAGTTTTATTCTTGCTTAATTCACTAATGGAGTAAAAATTGAATTATTCATTATTTTTATTCAAATTATAATTTATAAACTGGGTAAACTGATTTTTAAATAGAGTTTTAGGATCAATTACAGTTTAAAATAATATTAAATTTAAATTACTTAAAATAAATTTAAAATTATTATATATTTTTAAATTAAAAAAAAATTATTATTAAATTTATAATTTAAAAATATTCTTCAAGCTAATATTATTCTATAATTATTCAAATAAT
>JAQIYC010000789.1:0-11527 GCA_034699545.1 Porobelba spinosa | reverse complement strand
TGTCCTCAGGGGAGGGGGTTGAGAGCCTCAACCCCCCCCCCCTTGGCCAACCCTGTAGTGATATAATACAATATAATGTAATACGTATTAAAAGTTTTGAATCACAGCATTGAAGCAGTCGTTCATATATTTATATTAATCTGAAAACGAATGACCGATTTGTTCACTGATATCCAAACGCGTTCTTCAAATGCATTGAATTTGCATTAATTCCGTCGAATGGTTTGAAATGAACTTCATTTGCTATGCCATTAGTGTAACTAATTTAAAGCTATGGGAAAGTCATGGCTAATCACCAGAAGTATAGTTAGTATACTTAAAGTCCAATCAAGTGATATAAAATCGCCGATTGGTATGACTTTCACACCAATCTATGAGCCCTCTCGAGCCGAGCGCTATATCGCACAAGTATTCTCTAATATTTCCCGACACCAGTCAAGTGTTAGTTAGAGTACATTTTGAAACATCTCTGCACTTGTTCTCAAGTATTAAAATTTAAAAGTGGTTTTTAAACCAATGCGACAGATGTCTGGATGACTGTTACGTCATTCGGTCACTCATTGTTTGGATCGCAAACTGATATTAAAGTTATTCAAAACCCAAATTGTAATCAAAACCTATTTTTATTTTGTCTTCACTTCCTTCCGAATGTATCGACCGGTATATCGAACTCTATTTACTGACGACTGAGCCCTCGATAATGAAATATGTAAGCACTCGGCGAAGAGGGGTCGGAGTAGAGCGTTGAGCGCTTGGATGTACTGTATGTTCAGTTAAATACAAATATTTATTGATTTGATTTCAATTTTTTAATATATCGACACTTTCACTAAACTGAAGGGCAGGTGCTATAAAGGTTAAGCTCAAAACTGAATGCTTGGCCCAAAACTTTATGGTTTCAATCCAATAATCATTGATTAGAGCTTTAATTTACTGTTGGGTAGATTAGCAATGAGTGCAAGACTATGGGAGGGCAGGAGGGCTGTGTGTAAAAAGGATTTGGTTGCGACCAGAATGTGCAAGATTATGATTTAGTAAATTATCGAATGCATTGAATGCAGCTGTCATTATGTCATTATGTGATAAATATGAATGCGATTCGAAAATCTATATTTATATTAGGACTCGTGCGACCAAACTCTTCACAAACTCGAGTGCAAACAAAACCTTTTCTAAAAACTATAGACTATTATTGCCTTTCAATTCTGTTCTCTCTTTATTGCTTCGATATAATCAGCAAATATTCTCTAAAAATAATAATTCGAACTTCACTTCATTTCATATCTTATCTCTGATTTCATCTTTTTTCCCACCGAACAGATCAACAGTTCTTAATGTTTGGCACAAATAGTCTGCTCTTCAATGACTAGAAAAGTGAAAGTCAACAAAAACACGTGCTTTAGAGCAATGCATATAATTTGCAAAGTGTTCACTAACTCAACCAAATCATTGGTTCGAGTCATCACTGTTTCCTCGACATCACATCATAATAAAGTGCATAATCTTCTCAACAATACAATTGCCATAACTGTCAGCAAAACCGATATTATATTTCCGACGAATAGCATAAAACGCAATACAAAACCAAACAATTCTTCTTCTTTACTCATTTCAATGGCACAGGAAATGATTTTTTTGTTTAGTCGAAAAAATACATAACCGAACAACATATCCCTCCCATTCATACAAATTATAGGTTTGATTGAGTATTTTGTGCTAATTGTGATCGCGATTAGGTCAGGGTTACCCAATCGGACTATTTTTGTTATTTTGTATCCTTTGGTTCAATACAAGTCGATTAGAACTGAATCGTAAAACAGAATCTTTTAGAAACCGTCGATTCAATTGAATGGATACACAATTGAAAGACAATCGACGACTCGTCTACTCTATTGATGATCACATCTGTCAGAGTCCGACCCCTTTCAAGATTTTTATGTTTAACTTAATTTGAATCAATCGAATCAACAAAGTATTTACCTTTGATGACAAAAAGCGCTTTTATTCGTTCATTTGTCGCGTGTCTTCACTTGAGTCTAATTTTCAAATGTCAGTCACAAAGCAGTGAATCTGGAGTAGACATGCACTGCAACCCTATTTCCATCCCAACTCACGAGTCAGTCCCTATTCCAAGAGCACAAATGGAGTATCTTTTTAGGCATCTCCACCCCTTCGGTCGATTTATAAACTCTTTTGTGTAAACTCTACTAATATGTGAAACAAATAATAATTACCCCTTCCGTGCATAACGTCTCTCTAAAAGGGTTTTTCACTACTTTTTAGTAATAGATCGGTTGGAAACGATTAGGCATTTTATAGCATTTGATTGTCACTCAATACTCAATACTCTTTTAGCTTAAGCTCATCTAATATAACACTCTGAGTGTTAAGCAATAGATTGATGCAAATTATTGACAATAATGAGTGATATTGAAAGAAATTTGCAGAGATATGGAGATATGGTTTCGATGAGGACTTACTTTTTTGGTTGTTTCGGATAACTGGGCGGACCTTAAGAGGGGAGAGCAAGTAATGGGACATTTAGAGTCGCGTGTACTAAAGGTTCCGACAAAAGCTAAGTATTCTCTGTGCGGACCTGTATGGGGAACAGAGGGAAAGGCGGGTTCATAGACATAGGGGTGACTATAAAACGAATAGTAGAGGACAGAGTGGACCCAAATTCGAATTTATCACAAGTCGACTCCTGACAGAATTGTGAGCTAAAGCCCGCAGTTATGCGCTTTGCATAACGCACTTCAATAGTGAGCCCCAATCCGCCAATCCATTAGACACCTCAGCTCGAGGTCTTGCAAGTCGTTCATATTCGGTGCATCTCTCACTACACCTGCCCTATTCAACACTGTGCTCCTCATTGCTTCTATTCCTACCATTCCTTCTCAACCGAATCTAATAGATCTAACGCTTCCAAAGCAATCAGCGTTTGAGTCGAAGAATTGGAATTTTACCACAAATTCAATATTTCTTCAAAAAGTAAGTAATTATTTAACAATTTTAAACTTTACTTTTATTTGCTTTATTTTTTAATTCTTGTTTATCTTTCCTTGCTTAAAATGTATTGTATTTATAAGCATAATAATACAACAAATATAATAATAATTACAAATCTTTATTCTTAAAAATAATTTATATTTTTAAAATGCTCTTTACTTTTGTAAAATTTATATAAGTGTGAAATATTTGTAAATCTATTTCTACTTTTTATACTTAAAATTATATATATTCTTAAACTTTATTTTCGAAAACTCTATTATTTCAAAACATTTCATCTGAGATGTTGTCGACATTTTTTTGAGACATAGCTTTGCAGTTATTCTTCTCGACATAATTGAAAAGTTTTAGCTCTAACACAAAATCTTGAATAAGAGAAGTCCGTATCCGATGCATAAGAATTCCGAATTGAAATGCAGACAAAAACACTCAAAGAAATTCTGAAGTGCTTTGGCTTTTGTTAAGTCGAAAACAGAAAACAGGACGAACTCGAGTTATAGGCAATGGCTTCCAATTCCTTCCAATTTCTTCCACTCCGTTTACCCCTTTCTCTCTTTCAATCGTTCATTCATTCAAAAGCAAATCTGATTGTTAGTGACCAACAATGACCGGTCGCTCCTCTTATGCACCAAATCATTAATATTTATAAAGTCAAATGTATTCGAAAATATTGTCGCATTTGATTCAAAAATGATTATTAAAAATGTTTAAATAATAGATTTTAGCAAATATTTGACTAAATTCATAGGAATTATAACTCATAACAAATAATAGTCAATATTTAGATATAGTAGCGATGAATGCAAAAAATGCGTAGTATTTCAGTAGCTATGGGTATGTCTATTGTAATGGTTGGGACATAAAAAAGTTAGAAATTTATATTTAAGAAAAAAAGATATTTTGGTGAATCTCAGCAGGGACACGATGACCTCTGCTGTGACCCCGATAGCAATGATTGAATGGATGCATCGAAGGTGTATACTCTGTACCTCTCGTTCATCTATGACTATATGTTTCAAGACTTTTATCAATGGTTTTCAGTGGAGTAGAGATGGATGGAAGGGATCGAAGGGGGAGAGGGATGTCGAGTCGAACACATCGAATGCATCTCAAGAAATAATGCGAACGAAGAATAACAAAAAGATTTCACCCATGAGAGAGAAGAAGGATAAGGGAATGGGGGTTCGCACCACTTCACTGCCCTTTCGAAGCTATAGTAGAGCACACGTGTAAAGCAAAGCTACAGTAGTTTATGCAAAAGTAAAGTTACTTTTGTGAAACTGTTGCACTATTTCTGATTGTCACCGCTTAGAGAATGTAGGTCTGAGTTGTGAGCACTGATCGGCACTGAGCGCACCGAACACTATAGACCAGTTCTCTGGCTCAGGCATCACAGAGAGAGCTCTTTTTCAATATCCGGAGTTTTTTTTGCGTTACTATACATACTGTAGTGCATATATCGGCGTTATATCTATAACTTATAGCATATATGGCTAGCATTGAGTTAGCCTACGATGACAGCAAAGAACGGCATAAACGGTGCACTCCATGGGAAACACTGATAATATGCATACATGTCCTCAACGTTTTCTTAGGACTTCTTTTCAAATCAAAGTCATGCAAAGCGTGGACAGTAGTGATACGTGTCTGGGAGGGGAGGGGTGGCACAATAAGCAGTTTAGACCATCTCTCTCTCTCTCTCTCTCTCTCTCTCTCTCTCTCTCTCTCTCTCTCTCTCTCTCTTCCCACTCTCTTGTCATTCAGTATTTCAGTATTCGCTCCAAAACTTTCAAAACTAAACTTTTTTAGTCAATTGTATAGAGTTTTGAGTTTTATATTCTAATGGCAATAAAAGCTGAGTTAATGCATAAAATTCTTTTTGTGGTTCATCGCAACAAATTGTCGAATAAATTGCATAAAAATGTTCACTATTTCAAACTATTTCAAAATTTCATCTTTTTGTTCGTTTTCTCCTCATTGTTCAGGTATTGCCATAATTCAGATCCAATGACAACCGAATCATTCCGTTGCGTAACGAAGGCCTTCCAAAACATCAGTCATTACGCTATGACTCCCGTCTCCAACATATCCAACATAACTGACTCAGACTTAGACGACTTCGACGACGAGGACAGGTCGTACGACAGGTCCAGTGACTTCATCAGCATTGGTGGCTCTGATGGCGACCACGAAGACGATGACTGCGTCAGCATTACATCCGATATGTCTTACGTCAAGATTAATAAAGACAAGTCTTCGACCAAAGAGAATGACATCTCTTCGCCGACTAATTCGGAAACAGATTTGGATTTGAAGTCAAAAAAGAAAAGATTTACGAAATCGAGAACTCGTGCCCGAAGTCCGACTGTTGTGGTTCGGATCAAAAAGAATCGAAGACTGAAGGCCAACGACAGAGAGAGGAATCGCATGCATATGCTTAACAAAGCTCTGGAGAAGTTGCGCAAAGTCTTGCCTACCTTTCCCGACGAGACCAAACTGACCAAAATAGAGACACTCAGGTTCGCACACAACTACATATGGGCCCTCTCGGAGACCGTCAAAATGCTCGACTCAAAGGACAACAACAACACTCTCATCATTACCACTCCATCCACATCACCCGAGTCGGTGTCGACAAAGCCCATGGATGTGAACCACTTGCCAGCTCTCACTTCACCACTAAGTGATGACACATACAAACCTCCGACCCCTTACAGCAGTACTCTCTCGTCATCGATGTCTCCAATTTCGACGACAGCTCTTAATTGGAATTCGGAAACAAAACCGAAATCAGAGCCGAATTCAATTGGAACTGATTTCGGGGACACGTCTTCGCGATCGGGTTCTGAAAACAGTTTTTTAATGCTATGACGCTCTGACTGACCCATTAATAGCTTTGATAAAAGACTTGTCAATTGAATACATTAGTAGTATATATACAACGAGTGGAATAATGTAGTGGATTAATGGCCAGACCTTGAAATACCTCCAATGCCTTCAGACACGTATAGATCGGAGCATTTCTGCGCTCTTTTGTGCGTTCAGTGCTTCGTCTGAATTGAATTGAAATGAATTGAATTGAATTGAATTGAATTGATTGCAATGCAGGTTGAAATGGATGTAATGGATGAAATGGTTGCGATGGTTGATATGCCGGCGAATTAATCCGCGTATGACTATTGACTACTATAGCGAACCTGCACTCAACCATTCATTCAAAAGTGTATTCCATTCAACTAACCTAACCCTTCGAATGGGAACTTTTTTCATAGAAAGGGTCGAATGAAATAATTCTTAGATTCAACCGTTACTTAAACATTAAATATTATGTTATATAATAGAAAGCCATTACAGACATACAGTGCCCTTCACTCAGTAGTGACGGAACGGAAATGTTATTCAATTCAAACCTCTATTTTGCGAAGGAATGTAAACTAAATGTTTTATATATTTATTTATTTCGTTTTGCTGTAAATTCTATCATAAATTAAATCTATAGAATCTATAGAATATAGAATATTAAACGTGAGAACTCAGGTATAAGAACTTGAATACATGCAAACGGTACTGAATATTAGAAAATTTCGACTAAATTATATTTGTCTCTAAACTGGAAATATATTTTGTATATTTAACGCTTAAATGAGTAATTATTTAAATATTAACTTTCATATATTATAAGTTTAATTAATAACTTAAATGTTTTAATATCTATCAAAGTCATGTGATGTGCCTTTTCTATACGCTTTAAAATGTAATTTTCCAAACCTTTAATCTATTTAATTCATTAATTGTACAAATTTTCATAATTTATTAAACTATTATTACATAATATCTATATATTGTATAATTTTTATAAAAATTGTTACTTAATTGCAATAAATAAAATAATTTGATATAACTATTAAAGACTGACTTTTTAATTAAATTTGTGAAACATTCGCTATTTGTGTTTAATTTGATTTCTCATAACTTGGTACTGATTATTTAAAAAAAATTAAATATGTTGCTTTTAAAGTTAATTTTTAAAAAGTCAAAAACAAATTTAAAATTAATATGTATAAGTTTAAATTTATTACTTTAAACAAATCATCAAGACAACTGCAAATCCCAAATTCTATAACTTAAATACAAATTTTTTATAAACAAACTTAAAAACTGTATTCAAAGCTTCCAACAGAGCTCGGGTTGTTTTGAAATGTTTTCAGTTTGTGTTTACAATTTTGTACTCAAGTTCTAAACCGACTGCAACTGTAAAGTAGAGAAAATGCTTTAAAAATTCAATAAACAAATAGAAAGAGTTGAGTTGTTTCTGATTTTGCGGAATAAAAGTTTTGGACTTAATTGGGAAAACTGGTTGACATTTGTATGCGGTTTTGTGTTTGTCGATAGTTGTTGGAAGAGTGTATGGATGGTTGTATGGAATGGTTGAATGCCAGGTGCATTCGAGTTGATTCATAATCAAAGAGTCGATTCAACAGTACTCTTGTTCTGATGGTTACATATAGTGCTATATATGAAGAATAGAGCGCTTCAGCCGAGAAAGCTATGGCCCAGCAGAGAGCCTCAGCCCATACATACAGGCCATTGTGCACCACTAACTGGATCTGGATATGTGTGGATGAGTGTGGAGAGAGAGAGAGAGAGAGAGAGAGAGAGAGAGAGAGAGAGAGAGCACAGGCTTAATACGGTTGGTTGCGACACAATTACTATCGGAGCTTATAAGCACTAAATTGGAAATAGAAGTACAAAGTGTTTCGACAGTAATTCGTTCATCAATACAGCCATTGCCCGAACCATTGCCAGAGCGGGTCTGCACTGGAGACTAGTCGTAGTCGTATCGATGCTTACACTGAAACAACTGTATGTCTGCAAACTGTACGGACTCTACCATTATATCACTTTATCTTTTTTGAATTGACTCAATACAAAAACCACTGAATTCTTGCCAATCCTTAATCTGAATGCAATCAGACTTTGCGTTTGGATTAAGCATCGAATCAATTGAATCGGTTTTGTATAATCAAAATGAATAAAATTAAATACAAAATAAAAATATAAACCACACAAAGAAAGCGCAGACTATGAACGCAAATATCCATAAAAACGGAAAAATTATGGATAAGAGAGTGAAAATAGTTAATCATTTAGGGTTTGTAACTTCCAATGGATGCTCAAAATTTAGCACAAATTTTTGGCCCAGAAAACGCAAAATACACTGAACCGACTGAACCCCTACTTCTTCTTACAATACTCGGCACAAAAAATATATATTTCTTATGCTTATTGACGCAATTTTTTACATGTATTGTAATATTGATGGATATGGCCCACAGTTTAGGTCACTATAAGGGAAACAGTTTCTAATAAATGGAAAAATTTTTGCACATTTTCGTACTTTTCAATTGTTTGGAATAAGCAGTTCTGCAGAAGAATACTATTCTATGAATAATAATAATAAAAGTTAACAATATAACCAAAAATTTTACTAATACTGAATACACAAGCATAAAGTGCATTGATTCAATTTAGTCTCGAATTATATATTGTGTATAATATGCTTCTCAGGTATAATATCAAAATTTTGCAAAAATTGTCATTTTTTGCAGTCTTAGAGCATTTGAATTGATTAAAAGTAAAGTTGTTTAGAATTGGCAAAAGTTTGTCGATTTGTAAGGAGTCTATCGATTGTTGTGAGAGATGTTATCAAGCAAAGTTCAAGTGCAGTCTCTGTCGACTTATCTACCGATAATATTCGTGATTATATGATTGCTAATATTGAGGGTCCAGTAAACAGGAAACTATGCCATAGTATGCGAGTCTATGCTATTATGAATCTCAAAAATATATTCCAAATGAAAAGACATGCAGTACTCCATCAAAAGTGAGGTGCGCTCAACACAATTCCTATAGACATCAATAGATGCAAACTTTGAGCTAATTTTATACGAAAATTGTATTCAAAGCAATGATTGAATAGGTTTTGTCGAATGAGTCTGAGAGAGCGCTGAATGTTCTGGATCTTACCTTTTGATGTAAATAAGCTAATCAACACTTTAAGCAAATCCTGTAAAAGTTGCAAAGGATTTAACTAAAGTCTGTTTGAAATGTTGTGCTTTTCAAGTTTGTCTCCTCTTTCCTACTATTACTCATTACAGTCAAGACTCGACTCTAAACTTAGCAATAGTCGAGCGACTCGTATGAAGCGAGCATTGAATTTCTTAACTGTCGTATTGGCTCCCAATAGGTCTTTGAAGCCGTCAGTCATATGTGTCACTCATACAGAGCTATATCTGCAGTGAAATACTCCCTCATTCGCAGATATATACACTTTTTCCTAATAATGAAAGAATTATTCATGTACTGCACCAACTGTACAGAACTGTACAGTACTGCCAGTGCATAGCGCACATAGAGCCGGATATTGTGGTTTTGTAGCTCATTGTCCTTTATTGTCCTTTTCTTCAAAGACATGTGTCAAGAATGCAACGATTGTTATATTGTGTTCACATATCTCCTCACAAATTGTGTCCAAAACATAATTCTGTTTTATAGCATATAATATCATATTAACTATTGTTGCTCTAATGGCAAGGATTATCCCAACTCTACTAAATATAAGACTTTCTTTATGGCTATCCTTAGACGGGTTTACAGTTTATCTCTAAAAAGATTTCAATCCAGAAGTATCTGAAAAATATTTTTAAGTTTGATATTTAAATGTTAAGAATATTTTCAATACATATCTTATTCAGGTAAGATTATGGTTGTTGAAAGACGAATTTTAAAAAATAAATTCACGATTAAATATGTTAAATATTTGGCTCAAAAAATCATAATAAAATATAGAATTGGTACATTTTTTCAACTATTATAGAATTAGAGAAATTTTAAGTCTTTATAGTCTCTATGTTATAATTAAAAATTCATACATAAATAAACTACTTTCTTTTTGATTTGTTATTATTAATAATTTGTTAATTTTTAAAATTAACACTTTATTTATACATAAAATATAAATATTGTAAATATAAAATTATAAAATATCGTTTATTATTGTAATATCTGTAGAAATTGCAATATTTAAAAAACGTTATAATTAAGCATTACTTTAATTAAAAAATATATATTGACTAAATTTAATACATTTATAAATTGTGTTTAAGTTTAAATATTAATCTTAACCAAAGATGTCGACCGGTGGTCAATTCTGGGGGTGGGGGAAGAATATGGGTGGAAATGACTTTGGAAATTTTTGCTAAATTCTATGGTAAGGCAGGAGTTATAATCAAAAAAGTTTAAATTTGCTTTATTTTTACATTGAATTTAACTGGATTTAAACTAGATTAAGACAAATTAACCCGACATAAACTAAATTAACTAAATTAAAAACAAATTTTGTAACAATAAAAAAAATTTAGCTAAAATTATCAGAAAAGTTATCTAAAAAATTGCCGGCTGCCGAAAGCGGCAAATTTTAAAGGGGTTTTTTCAAAATCTTGTGATAAATAGGGAACAATTTTTTAATTTTGGGGGAGGGGGGGGGGATAACGAGCTTCTCCATCAATCAATCGACATCTCTGATCTTAAAGAAAGTGTTTTGAATTTGATTGACATTAAGCATAATTTGTTAGAGTTTTATGTTTTGTCGCCGAACTGTAAGACCAAAATGACAAACAGATCGCGTGTTCACTGATATGAGCGCTAATGTGTTGAACCGACAAATGAACAGCAAATACATGGAAAGTGTTTCATCTTTTGGCCGAATTGTCAAAATGAAGGACATTGTGTGGAGAAAAAGGTAAAGTAGCGGAAAATTGCAATGAAAAAAGGGTGAGGAAACGCGCACCGGCACCCAGGCTTCTAAGAACCAATTATATCCACATCTCTGAACAATTTTTTCTTAAAAATAGAAACATAATAGTTATCAGAACTTAGAATATATTTGGCAAAAATTGTTTCTCTCACTTAACTGGATTATTTTTCTAAAAACATATTTATTTTATAATTAAACCAATTTATTTATAAATAATGTTTTAGAAATGCAGAAATAGTCACAAACCTGTAAATAATAAATTTTATAAAATAAGTAAAAGCAATGTTTGTCAGTCACTCTGTCTGAGACTTGAATGAGAATAAGAGCGAAAAAATAAATAGTTTAGTGGAGGGACACAAACGACAATGCCTTACATATCCGAACCATTGTATTACGTCTCGACAACAATAGTTATTTGAGTTAAGCAATAATTTCTAGTTTCGTGATTCTCATAGTGCTTATGCATAAGTAGTTATTAGAGAACTTGTAAGAACTTAAGGATATAAAGGCACACAATTCGGTCATTCAATTTCGAATTACATAAATGCTTCAGATTTTCTCAAAATACAAAATTTAAATTTGAAAACTTACTAAACTTTAATCATTTTTTGTTTCGATTCTTACTTTATCCTATTCCTTTATAAGTAGACTATGTCTCGTGAATGAATGAATGTAAGCGGAGAATGTATTTGATTGGTTAAA
>JAQIYC010000788.1:0-11531 GCA_034699545.1 Porobelba spinosa | reverse complement strand
CTATGACTCCAAGTAAGCCAATGGCGTAATAATCACTGTTAGGACAGACGAAACAAACCACTTCTTTCTGATTGAGACCCAAATCAATAAAAGCCGCAGAAATGTTCAATATATGGGTTCGCACTTCTTCAGCGTTATGTCTTCGGCCGGTCGGGCAGTCTATCTGTGTTTCAGTCAATTGTTTTTAGTTTAGTTATGTATTTCATAATTATTGTACAGTTTTTATATATTTCGGATTATTTATTCGGATTTCATATTCAGAAAACCAAAACCAAACAATAAAATAGTAAATAATTAATATTTTAAAACAAACCAAAACTGTTTTCTGGGAATCAAATTGCTTGAGTCGATCCAGAAGATATTTGGCCACGGATACATCTGGGTATGGCCTTGTAGGAATGGCAGATTTCAAAACTTTAGCAGTCATGTTTAAAGTTTAAAATTGTTTCTAACTTATTCTCGAATCTCAACTCAACTGAATCGAGTAAAATATTTCTAACACTTATATAATATCTGATAAAATTTATAAATATTTATTTTGATATAAACAAATAAAATTGAGCTTATCTTAATTAATTGAACTCAGGGTGACTTATGAGTTCATTTTGAGATCACTTAAATCATGTTTTAAGAGCTGGATCAGAAAAATTAAAGGAAGTACTGTTTTATAATCTTGTCGAAATTTTAATTTATTAATGTTTGTGCTGATTGTCTAAACTCTTTTCAAATATATGTTGTTTTCCGATAATGAGTAACAAATTATAAAGTTTTATTTTTAAAAATATTTAATTGATGTCAAAATAGTTGCTTAAGTGTCAAAAAAGTGATTAAAAGAATGCAACAAAACATTGAATCTTATAAATAGTTGAATATAAAGCCAAACACTTTCTTCACATTCTTCAGACGTCTCTAACATTTGCTTTCGATTAAAAGTACAGTATTTACGCCATAATGAAAGTATTAAATTTAGTCTATTTTTTATTTATATTATTTATTCTTATCAATCAATCGGATCAAACCAGACGACTACCCAATTGGCACATCCAAATAGCCCAACAACAGGGGTATACCAAATAATAACTTTAAATTACATTTATATTAATTTCGAAATTATCTAATCATGGAATCAAAGACCAAATACTTGTGTAGTTGAAGAAGTGCCTGAACTGGACAGAAGACTTTGGACTGAATGCAAATATTGGCAAAGACAGGACGTCTGTGGTTATCAACCGTGAGTTCAAACAAACAATTTTTAAATTTACTTTTAATTGCAATAAGTTTTGAATAAGAGTTTTAAAGTACGAATGTTGTGAAGGCTATACCCGAACTACCGATCAATTTGGATGTCCTGAAGGTTAGTCTATTGTTTATAAATAATTAGTTGAAATTAAAAACTTTTAAAACTTAATATTCAAAGTAAAACGTTTAAAGAATTTGCTGCAAACGGCACAAGACTTGGGCGCAACTGATTTCGTCGAATACGCTGTGGAAACCGAAATTGAGTTCGATTTGACTCAATCCGAGTCCGCTCTCACTGTCTTCGTGCCGACTAATGACGCCTTTCGGGTTCGGATTATGCAATTGATTCTATTCTTTAATCACATTTTATGTGAAATAATAAAATCAAGCAATTTATTTAAATTTATAGCAAACTATAATCTCTAGTTTTCAAGTTTATTAATTGTTTTGTCAGCAAATTATTCAAAGGATAAACAGAATATTAATACAGTATTAGATTTTAAATATGAACTAATATTTGTAATTTAGCCAAAACTTGCACTTGACTTAAATAACTAAATTCTGGGACAAATATTTTGAAGATCTCAACAACTAATTTGAATGCAGAGTATATTACAGTATAATTACAAATAATCTATGGTTTTAAACGAAATTTTTAAAACTAAATATTCTGCATAAATGCAATCAATTTGTATAACTATTTGTATATGTTTTTTGGAAACTATAACATATTTTAGAAACTAAAAGGAATTCCGAAACGAATATTCGAGGCCGACGTCAGAGCAACTCTTCTTCATCACATAATTGAGGGCCGGATTGGCACTAATGACACCAATAATGATGAATCGCTCGTTACTCGATTGGATGGACAGTCGCTTAGAATTAATAGATATCCAAATAATATATATTATATAAACTGTATTCCTATCATAAGAAAAGATCAATTGGCGACTAATGGAGTCATACATCTAATCGACGAAGTATTGATTCCATCGAAGGCCTGGCCGTTGCGATCAGTGCTCGACTCACTTATAGAAGACAATCGGTTTAGAGAATTCTCTCGACTTCTCATTGAAACTGATTTCATACGAAAATTTGAAGAAATTCACGGAAAGTCTGCTTACACTGTGTTCGCACCCAATGATGAGGCCTTTCATAAGCTGACGCCCGACTATCTCTACAGATTTACATCCAATCCCAGAGTTATTGAACGTTAGATTTGATAATTAATTTTGATTTTTAAACAAAAAACCATAAAAATATTTAAACTATAAATTACTTTATTTTAAATTAAATTAGAAATTCTTAAACATCACATAATACCACATACTATATGTCCGAATGCCTTGACATCAAAACACAATCTGAAGACTTCAGGTGCAGAGGATATAGTACTCACGTGTAATAAGACCGGAAAGTATATAAATGGCGGCAAAATGAGTGGCGAATCAATTAAATCCGAAAATGCAATAATCAATATAATCGATGACATACTTATACCCGATTCAGGTCTGGCTTTCACTCATTTTAGTTCAATTTTAACTAAAAAGTAAATTTTAAAAATCAATCCGATTTTAGTCAAAAATCTATACGAATTAATCGAAAAAGAGGACAAATTGAGTTCATTTAAGCAAACGGTAGACAAGTGTCCGGACGTTGTCCTCATTTTGCAGAACTCGGATCAGTCGTTGAGTTTGTTTGCGCCGAACAATAATGCCTTCGAAAGACTGACATCACATCAAATCGGAAACCTTTTCGATAATTGCAAACTATTTATTGAAAGCCATTTAATTCCATACAAAATATCGACTAAAAATTTTGTCGATAACAAAGAGATCAATACATTAGCGCCAAATCGGGCCCTTAATTGCAAAGTCACCCGAAAGGTATGAATGAGATTACGATAAATATAATAATTGTAAAAATTTATTGTTTAATAGGGATTAGGAATAGACTCCGCGTTTATACAGAATTCTGACATTGAAGGAGAAAACGGAGTTTTGCATATAATCGATGAAATTCTGATTTTGCCATAAATTCAATATTAAATTGCAATTAAATTAATGTTTTATTGTTTTAAATTAAATTAATTATTTGTTGTAATGTTTAAAAATATTAAACCAATTAAACTAAGTTTGGAATGAAAGCAGATCTATTCGATATCTCCTCTCTGATCATAGGTCTAAAATATTTTATCACCATAATTCATTTTACGTTTTCGTATTCTCAAATAAACTTGACAAGGCAAATTGCAAAGATTTATTGTCTAATTTTAATTTTTTTTAATCTTAACAATTGAATAATAAACAATACAATTAAATGTAAGAATTTGTTTAATTTATTTGAGTTTTAATAAAATACCAAAAAAGAAAATAATATTTGGAATGAATCGAAATGTTAGCCCAAATTCGCTTCCTTTGCCATCGAATTGAAAATAGTGTTAGTGTTGGCCAACAGTTCGGGTGAATCAAACTCTGCGATCACTCCCGACTCCATTACCACTACTCGAAAGTAATCAGCGATTGTATGCGTGGATCTCATCATTACTCTCAAAAATAACACATTAAGATTTTAACCGGCTGCTTCAACTATCTAAAATATGTATTACCGGTAATTTATTTTTAGGAAAATTTTATGATAAATAAATGTTTTATTAAAATATTGTTTTAAAATTGTTATTAAAATTTAAATATTGTTTAAGTGTTTAAAAATATTAAAACAATTAAAGAATGTTTGGAATGAAACAGAATTTCGTTTATTTTTTTAGCTCTTTATTTGCATTATTTTCTAAAATTAATTTTTTCGTAATTTTCGACCGATTTTTCGCGATTTTAAAGCAGTTTTCGATTTGAATCGAATCCAGTTTTGTTGTCCCCGTTATCTCAATCAGATGTATGACATCATTGTCTGCATTCACTACAAAATTAATCACAGATTCGGCTAAACTCTCCTCTTCTATACTCGGGTCGCATAAGAATTTACTGATAAATATAAATACTTTTAATATAAATTAAAAATAAATTAAATATCAAAGCAATGAACGAACCCATCGATTACAACAAAAGAAGTTGCGATCGGATAAGAGAACACTTCCAGCGGTTCTTCTTTGTCTTCGTATGTGATTTCGTTCTCATCGTTCACAACAACTGATTTTAGGGAACCTTTACATCGAATTTAAACAAATTTTAAAATAAAAAACTAAATCAAACTAACGATAGAAAAGTCAAAAATAATTTCAATTAAAAGTTAAATAAGTGTTGACTCACACGACAGAAGAGACGCCAAAATCGCGGACAAACTCAAGTCAAATATGTTTCCGTCGTTATTGAGACAAATAATTTCGATATTTATATTCCAAACAAACTATAAAAACAAAATTAAAATAAATATCAATTCAAACAAATCGATTGCATTCTCGCAAACCTTTGCGGCAGAAATGCATAATTTCTTGCAATCAATTAATTGGCTTTTGTTGACAACGTTTTGCAACATTTGCGTCAAAACCAATGCATCGGTATTTGAGTCATTCGTTGAGTATTTGGCCGAACAGAGCGCCGGTAGTCGCACACTGATTGTCACCAATCCTTCGTCTGGAGTTTCGAGCTTAGGCTCAATTATCTCCTGAAGAGATCCAAAAGCATTTAATTTAAATTATAACTTATCAACCAATACAAGAGCGCATACAGTGGTTACGCCGCAAATCACTGCACTATTGCCTAATCTTATCATCGCTGAGCCGTTGGCCGTTCCGATAGAGTCTGTGCCAAACAATTGACAATTAATTAATCATTTATTCAAATCAATAATTTATTCAATAACTCGAATAATACCACAATTAAGAAGTATTGGTCGGAATTCATCAAACTTTCGGCCATCGCTTCGAACGTCTTTACTCTTAATTGGAATTAAATTTAAACAAAATTCGTATAAAAATGATAAAACTTTTAAAACTTTTCTTAATTACGAGAAACTGTTTGATGTACTCAAGCGGTTGTAATAATCTATTATTTATATCAAAAAACAATTTAAATAACATTTAAAACATCTTTTCCTCAAATGATTTCACAGAAAACATACTTCACTTCTTCAGCCATTAATCACTCAATTAATTAAATTTTAAATTCAATAAAATTAACCGAAAATTACAAAAACTAATCGATTGACATGTGTTTTGAAAACTTTCACAAAAATGTGTTTTTGAAAAATGAAAACAAACTTTTGGTTTAATCAATAAATTTCAAAATGTCGTCAAAATATTTGCAATTAAGAAAAATTGTCTTAATTGACAAATTGATTAAATTAATTAATTGTAATTCAAGTCTTAATTAAGTAAAACATTAAATAAATAAGAGATTTAAAAATTAAATCAAAATTTTAAATACAGTTTAGAAATAGAGATATTAACGGTTTGGTTGGATTCGGTTCATAAGGACCGCAATAATTGAGTTAATTATTAATTGTATTAATCGGTTAAAGACTGCGAACACACCTATTGTTCGGAATAGCATTACGTTATGTATATTATACTAATAACCTGAATATGAAAACAATGTCTGAATCTCTGAATTTGTTTTTAATTATATAATCATTCGATACATAAAAACATTGAAATAATTGCAATAATAATAAATAGAATGAAAACTGATATCAAATTCAATGTTAACTCTGTTTTCAAAATCGACTGAATTAGCAGTAAATGAGTTAAACATTAAATAGTGAACCGAAAGGAACGGAAATTCGAATTAAGTGTCGAAATGGCCTACAATTCGGCGAAAGGAGTGAACAATGGAGTCAACACTTCAGTCAACACTGGAGTCAACAATCCATTGGAGACTATATTCCGAAATCTCGCGACAGTTGAGCCAAACAGTCGTCGAATCGAAACAACCGTTTATTCGAATTCGAATTACTTGAGTTCACATCCGAATCAGTCGACTGTCAGTCCAATGGTTTCAAACAGTTATCGCCCGAAGAGCGCAATTAATGGTCCGATCGGTTCGGTTGACTGCAAATGCGATCCAGAGTTCGTCGAGTTCTGTAAAATGCATTCGATATCACACTCGGGATGTGTTTCGGCCAAACAGGTCAGGTGTGAGTTGTGTTCGACGAGCACTGACCACAAGTCCATCCAATGGCACATCGGCTCCGAAAAGCACAGACAACGACACAAACAACTCATGGAATACGTGTTTCTGCTCTCACTTCCACTCTATAGCAAATCACAGGCCATTCGAATACAACAACTCTTGGAAGACAACCACAAGAAGTGCGCTTTGACTCCACAAGACATCGATAAGAGGTTACGAGTCGTCAAAGACATCAATGATTTGATGCGAAGACACCAAATGAGCGACTATTCCGTCCGACTCTACGGCTCAACCATTAATGGCTTTGGACTGAAGGAGTCGGACATTAATTTGGATATTCTGTGCAATCATTCGGAAAATGCGGACAAAAGTGAAAAATCGGAGAAAAGCGAGAAATCGGAGAAAAGCGAGAAATCGGAGAAAAGCGTCAATTCTGTGGCCATTATATTGTCGAAGATTTCCGATATCATCGAAAAGAACTCAAAACTCTTTTCTCACTTAAGAAACGAATATAACCTAAAAGTACCGAAAGTTCGGTTCAAAGATTGCAAAAACAAGTTTGAAATCGAACTCTCGATTACAGTAGAGAAGAGTTGGCGCTCTTCTCGACTACTCCAACAGTACTGTCAGATCGACGAAAGAGTTGCCATTTTGGGCTGTGCTCTGAGAGAGTGGGCCCGGATGTACGGCTTCGACGATCAGGAGAACGGGCTGTGGCCGGCGTTTACGTTTCCGGTGCTTGTTATCCATTTTCTGCAGCGCTGTTCTCCGCCAGTCCTCCCGTGTCTGCACGAGTTGTTTCCCAACAGTTCCGCCGATTCGAGCAATGCATCTGAAGCACAAAACCAGAGTTCGGCTAAAGCACATCCAAACGAAGACAACGATTCCGTCGAACAGGACTTTAATCTGAGTTCTTTGAATTGGACTAAAAGTAATCACAAAAGTGTCGGCGAATTGTGGTTAGAATTGCTTCGCTATTATGCGGTAGAGTTTGACGCCGAGACGTATGTTGTGTCCATTCGCAGCACTCGGGCCACTCAGACGCGGGCCGACAAAAACTGGTCGACTCGTATGCTGGCCGTCGAGGACCCGACCCGTCCTTCACTCAATCTGTCGCGTTCTGTCGGGTCTATGCGTTTGTATAACGTATTTATAGAACAACTGAGACATACGTTTAAGTACTTCGCGATTCCGTTCTTCAACGTCCCAAACAACGCCTATCCGAATGTGAGGGCCAGTCCTCTCTACTCCGAACGAGACTTCGAAGTATTGGTTAATCAAAACCAATACTATAACTCATTCAATGTCAACGAACTATTGGCACAAATCAGTTACGTCACCAATGAGTTGGACAATGACTCGGAGTTGAAAACCAAAGCCGACTCCGACTCAGACTCTGAGGACGAGAACCGGAAGAAAGAGAACTTTCACTTAAAGGCCACAAGAATTCTAAAGACGTTTGGCATTCGAATGAAACTGAGCGCTGAAGTTGAAAGCACTTTACAACTGATCCCAACGAACCAATTGGTCTATTCGTTTCAATTATATAAATTGCCGTACTTTCAGAGGCCGCCCAAGTTTTGTCGTCTTTGCCATCGCTATAGCCATCAGCAGAACAGATGTCCAGACAATCAATTACCGCCTTTGAGACAATTGCCGGATGTTATCGATCCGCGTTATAACGATCTGTTGTCTCAGATCTGTTTCGAAGTATTTAACGACAAAAGAATGAATGAAAATGACGAACAGATCCAGACATACATATTGACTGATTTGGAGCACTTTATTCGCCAACAAATGCCAAACGCGAAGCTCGAACTGTTCGGGTCGACGAAGAATGGGTTCGGCGCTCGAAACTGCGATTTAGATATTTGTCTCACTTTTGAGGACAACCAGACGGGAGAGGGACTGGAGTTCGAAAAAATTATCGAAATCGTGGGTCAAATACTCAAACCGCACCAAAACCTGACAAACATTACGCCTATAGTGTCGGCGAAAGTGCCAATCGTTAAGTTCGGGTACCTCTTGGAGAGGGGCCGGTGTGTTGAATGCGATATTAGCTTATATAACATATTGGCGCGATATAACACCCTTTGGCTCCGGCGCTACACTCAGATTGACCCGAGGGTACAGGTGCTCGGCTTTGTGGTCAAGCATTTCGCCAAAGTATTGCATTTTCTAATTATTAATTAGTTTTTGCATTGAGTTAAACAAAACTTCTTTAATACCAGACCTGCGATATCGGCGACGCCTCTCGAGGAAGCCTTTCTTCATATGCCTATAGTCTTATGACAATTCATTATTTGGAACAAAAAGGCATAATTCCTGTTCTCCAAGAGGTCGGTCTGGAGCGTAAGAGTGAGCGCATAGTCGACGGTTGGGACACTTGGTTTTTCGATGACCTCAACGAGTTGGGCCGTCATTGGAGACCCGCAGCTAATGTCGAATCTGTGGCCCAACTCTTCATTGGCTTTTTGAGGTATTATTCAGAGGTTTTTAATTTCGATGAACACGTCGTTTGTTGTCGACAATTGGCGCCATTGAAGCGATTGGAGAAGATGTGGACCGGGAGTAAGATAGCCATCGAAGGTATGTCTTATTTGCTTTTGTTTGCAGTTCTGATCAATAATTGATTACAATTTAATGCATTTATAGATCCGTTTTTGTTGTCGCATAACTTGGGGTAAGTTTTGCGATAATTGTTAATAAATGAGAATATATTGGTTTAGAAATGATTTTAATTATAATACGACTCAACCAATAGGGCCGGCGTTTCCCCACAAATGGCTGTATTTATCAAAACTTCATTCGTTTTGGGAAGAAATTTGTTTGGATTTCCTCCAGTGCATGGCCGGGACCCCCGGTTTAGGTCTTGGAGCGATTACTTCTTCAACAGACATATGTTAACGCATGGGTTACCGCCGACGGGTAGGGGTTGTCGTAATTGCGGCAAAATTGGACACAAACAGAATCAATGCCCGGAGAGACGCGACCGACACGTAAGACATGACCGACAGGACAGACCTGACAGACCCGACAGACCCGAACAGAATAGAGACAAAAAACTAAACCAAAACAAACGAAAACCATTAAAATAATTAAAAATACTTTTTTTAATTTTACTAAAAATATATAATTATAATCTGTTTTGGATTTAAGTTTTAATTTTGATTTTTAAAAATTAATATTTATTCGCATTAAATACAAACATTAATTCAATATTTGTTTTGAATTTAAAACCTGTTTTTCTATTCATTTATCATTTCATACAAAATATTATTTTTATTTCTCTTTTTTTTAATTCATATTTTGTTTGACGAATGAAAAAATGAAATTTGTTTTAAATTAGTCATAAAATTAAATCAAATTTTTGTTTTTTGGACTTATTTTGTTTTAACTCTAATTAAAAGTAAATAAAAAATCAAACAAAAAGTTTAACTCAAAGTCCAATGAACTCGACTTATATGTTATGTAGACATAAATAAAACGGAAAATAAAATAATAGACAAATTGTTGCCTAAAGTGTTCGGATATTGTTATTAATAAAAATTTGTTCTCAATCTATATATATATTTATGCCATCAATCGATTGCCTTTTTCCTAAATTCAAAGTCAAACTCATGACAAGAATTGTTGCGTTTCTCACATCAGAAACATTCAAAACATAATGATTTGATTGACGTCTTCGGAGATCTTGTCTATCAATACGACCGCAAACTCGAAAGCATTGCATAAACTATAGGTTCAGTGACGCTAAACAACGCAAAATGTAATATAATTTTTCGAAAAACTATTTTTTTTATTGATTTTTAGTTTCTCTGTCTTTACAAGTATTTTCAATTTGACTGTAAATTGGATTTATTTGTGCAACTGATCCCATCGTATCTTAAAAACCAATTTTTTCGTTCAATTTCTTTATTTTGTTAACAAAAAATTTGAACATTTTTTAGCCTCAAATCGCGTCAATCAATTGAAATGTAGAAAAAACTAACATTTTTACCAATCATTCAATTGTTCGGTTCTATTGATATTGTGGTTAAAAATTTGTAAAATTTGAACTCAATTTGTCTTCTTTTGCTTTTTTCCAATCGAATCGATGAACAACTAATTCTAAGTTATAGTCATTTCTTCGCTCTTTTGGATGATTTGATTCACTTGACTCGATATGACAATCGATTTGTTAACAAACGTCGAAAATTAAATTTCGGTTTTCTATAAATTCTATTCTTTATTGTATTCCGATTTAAATCGAAAGTGTTTTTTAGCCAAAACTACTTTAAAGTTTGAAATCAATTTACACAAACTTTTATACAGTTTTGTAGGAAATTGACAGCAAATACGATGTTTTAGACAATTGTTTTGTACAACAAAAGCAAAACTGTTTTACTTTTATATAATATAATTTTGAACATTGACTCAAATATAAGTGTATTTTGTTTTATGTTTTTGTTTTATTGACAAAATTTGTGTTTAAAAAAAACGAAGAAAAACTGTGGAAATGAGTCTAAATTTTTTTGCAATTGTTCTTAAAATTATGTGAAAATCAAAATTATTTTTTATATAAATTTTAATACAATTTCTGCATTAAATCATTTGTCTAATCTTTATTAGTCAAATCTTAAATATAAAATTTTAGCCTAAATAGTAGATAGTAGAAAAAGTTCATTGATTACTGAGTTCTGAGTTCAGAGTTCATCGTTTTATTAAAAGTTTTGCTAAACAGAATAATAGAGATAAATAACCTTGATAGTGTTTAATCAATCATTTTAATACCAAATTATGAATATTTGATCAAGAGATGAATTTTTTCTTACATAATCTTTTATATCGATTAGAATTTATTAATAGCATAGATATTAACAATGGATTAAAACATTTAAAAGTTTGTAACGAAACCTACTTTAGGTAGAGATTGGGTCAAAACTGCCAATTCTTAACTCATCAGAAAGTAATGACAACTTTTTCAATGAGTATAATATCAGAACAAAAAAAACTAAATACTCTTTAAAATAAATGATTCGGTTATTAACTTTGATAATTGCGTTTATATTTCAAAAATATAATATAATCTTAATTTGTAGCAAATAATAAATGTATAGATTATTATCGTACGTCTGGTCTATATTGTACTAGGGATGTGGAAGGGGGGGATAAGGCCATTATCCCCCCTGAGTTCGAAAAATCCTATCTTATCCCCCCCCTGAA
>JAQIYC010000787.1:0-11533 GCA_034699545.1 Porobelba spinosa | reverse complement strand
TGAGTACGTCAACGGAGAGAGACGAAATTTAGCGGAAAATGTGCGCATTGAATAGATCTTTAAAATGGCTAAGCTTATTTTTCTATCATTTATAGCTTTTCTTTAATTTAACAAATGATACTTTTTATTTGAAGATCCTGTTAATTAAACCTGGTTTATATTTAAATATTCATTTGGTTGAAACTTGTGGTAATGCAAAACAAATATCCATTTTATAAAATTAAAAATAAACTGAAAATAAATGAAAACTTACTTTTTCGGCGAAATTCTGAATTGAAAGAATTGTAATTAAAATAGACTTAACTTTAATAATAATTCGGTTAAAATCATTTAGTCTTGAAATTTAAAGTAATAATAAAAAACTTTATTTAGAATATCATATATTATCGTAATATAGTATCAATTTATGCAAAGCGTTAACATTTAAATCAAAAATCTTGTCATAGAGTATGAAAACATTCAAAACTAAAGAACTGTAAAAACGTATTAAATTTCAAAAATTGACATTTCTATGGATTTGGTTAATCTGAGTTAAACTGGGATTAAACCATAAAATGCTATAAACCGGTGTAGATCTGGATTCAAATTGCATTGGTTTTGTATGTTCTCATAGTTTACAACAAATATACACAAATTGTTATTAATATAAATGCTTAAAAATACTAAAATATATTCAAATAAAACATTCCTTTCCTCACATTTCTTGTGAAGCCATAAATAGTATTAATTTAAAATAATCACAAAAACAAACGTTTATTTCATTTTGGTAGCACTTATTGAACACTTTCTACAAAAATTTGCAAAAAAGTTAATTTAAAAAATTAATTAAATAACTGATAATATTTGCAATTAATTTGTTTATAAACTATTAATTTATCCGTATTTTTGGTAATGCTTTCAAAATAGAAATAAATATAAATAAAACTATATTTAGAAAAACTTTTGTCTATTAAATGTAAAATTAGTTAAAAGATCGGAAGTCATGCCTAAGGACTCAATTCCCAAACAATGAGGTGAGACCTGTCACCTTTGGACAGGGAGTTGGAGTCGTCGTCTCCGTTAAGTCTGAAGTCGATATATCCCTCTCCGCCGCTCAGAATCAGGTTCTTAGTGCAGACGAAGAACTTAACCGCGTCTTTGTGTCCGTGAAATGAGAGTTGAGTCGCCGTTAAGTTACAAATCGGAACGAATGTAGACATCGATAGCCTTCCGCTCGCGTTCGACGACACGACTGAAGAGCTTTGCGAAGCGTTCGGGTCTTTAGAGCCGCCGCAGGGAATGCTCAGAATGACTCCGTTGGCCGTTCCGATCCAAAGCCGGTTATTACTGGCCTTCAGAGCCGTAATTCGGATGAAACTGAAAGCTTTCGGGGAAAGCATTTTCGAGACGTATGGCTCGATATCGACGTCTTGTAAGTGTTGGTACGGTTTTAGGGCTGAATAGAGTTTGAGAGTCGAGTCTAAGCGCAGACTAACCCAAACGCCGTCCCCCAAAACGGTCAGTTGCCTGACCTGAGTCTCTTTGCGCGGATGGACTGCAAACCAATGAACGACTTTCAGTGTCTTTGAGTTGAGAATAAAGACGAGATTTCTATAGCCCAACCAAATCATATCTTTGGCCGACTCTATGCACCGAATGCTATACAAAGCCATTTGGTTTGTGCCGATTCCCAACCCACTCGTCGGCACCGGCTTTGCATTCGTCGAATCGGAAGAACTAGTGTTTGAAAAATTAGCGACAAATCCAATGTCTAAAACGTAGTATTTAGTGAAATCCCATTCCCCGGTCAGAGTCGAGCGAACAAATACACAGCACTGGCCGTTGGCTAAGGCCACGAACACTCGGCCCCGACTATGGATTATTTGCAGCACAGAGTCCGAGAGCTTTACAGTTGCGATACAGTGAGACCACTGGGCGATACTCGAGTGCACATAAAGAACTCCGTTCTGACCCCCCGTCCACATCGTCGGCAAACACGTCGACATCGGTTGGAATACATTACTACTGGAGGTCGAGATGTCGTCCGCAGTGCCCGTCGGAGACGGCGGTTCAGTATAGGCCACGTATTCCGACAACTTATCTAAAGTCGAACCCTTTGCCGGAGATTCCAAAGCGGAGTCATTGTCGGCACTAATCGTTTCATCGGATTGTTTCGATTCAGTCGTTTGGTTCGATTCAACCGACGCTTCCATTGATTTCTTGTCGAATAACTTATTCGAATCGCTTTGATTGCTCTCACGTCTCAAGTCCTGTCTATTAACTAATTTTAGTTCATTTCCGTCGACTTCAATGCCATCCGAGCCCTGCATGTCATTGACTTTAGCGCCCGGTATGGAAGCGATGGATAAAAGATGCGTTCGTTTGTTGAAAGAGTCCAAAACCTCTCCCGGATTGCTCCGGATGTTGACAATTGTGACTTTGCTTTTCGAATGACTAACACTACATATCCAGACGAATGTCGACAAAAGGCTGTCCGTCGACCGACTCGACTGTTCGCTCATCGCTTGACTCAACTCCGACTCCAAGTCCGCCAAAGCATTGTTCGGTTCTTTATTTCCCGGTTCTGTGTTTTGCTTTATCTGATCACTGGTTGACGTGTTTTCGGACTCAGGCTTATCATTCGGAAACCCGGCCTCACCTCCTGTCAGGTCAACAGCCGAAGCGCACCATATCTTCATTCCCACGTCGTCTCCACTTAATGGTCTGCAATATATCGGCACCGGAACTGATGTGCCTTTGATTGCATTCGATGCCATTCTTTCTTCAGTTTGATTACCGCCAGTGCCACCAGTGGTGGCGCCGGTTATACTCCAGCCATAAGCTTGTATTCGGTCGCCATTGCCGGTGCGATTGACGTGTGCCCTAACACTCCTTAGAGCTCGAGTTCGTTCACTACTCAAATCGGAATCCATTAGCAACAAGAGGTCATTGCCGGCACCCGTATGATGAGCCCGCGCTCTCTTCCGCATTGCATCTAAAGCGGGCGTAACGGCAGTCGGGTTCGAAGCACTGAACCGGACAGCAGGAGATCCACTGCCGGTGCCGTTACTTCGTGTTAATTCTTTGGTGTTCTGCGGGGAAGCGGTTGTACTGAAGAGGTTACTGAAACTGAAGACAATTTCGAATTAGTTTTCGTTTCAATTATTAATATTCGATTAGAGATTAAAAGATAATCAAAGAGATGAAGAGGTGTTGAATACCCGATCCAATTGCGTCCACTGAATGGCAGCAATCAATTGAATAGATAGTTATAATCGAAAAATTAATCAAAACTAATCTCTAAACGACTCACAACTTCCAAATCGCAGACTTCTTCTCGCCTTCGCTTTTGGTCGCTTTGATCAGTTCTGACCATCGAATGGCTTCTTGTAATTCGATTAATCTCTCTTTGTATTGATTTCTTTCCATCAGAACTCTCGCCATTTCCACTCGAGTAAACCGTTTCCTCTGAGCCATAGGAATCCCTTCCTCGTCATCCTATCGGCAGAACAAAAGGTATTCAAATGGAACACAAGTCGTCAATCGCAGCAAATGCTGACCTCTTTCTGTTGCGACAATTTCTGTTTCGCTTCATCGAAGTCTTCCTTAGCCTTCTTGAGCTCCTCCTCGAGCGCCGAAATGCGAGCTTTGAGTCTGTCTTTGACGGCATCTCTTTGTTGTATCTCATTCGCACACATCTGGAGTTCACTTTGCAGTTCATCGACTTTAGCGATCAAATCGTCTTTAACTATATTGAGCGCATTCTTTGTCGCCAATAATTCGTTGTTTTCTGTAATCAAATTCTCGATTTCTTTTTCCATACCTTATAATCGAAACAATTTTATCAAATATTGGCTTCAATTCAATATTAACTCAATTTCGTATAACTCACCAAAAAAATTGTCGGTCACTAGCGTTCGGACGGTTGGGAAAAATGATTAAATATTTTTGAGTTTAAGTATTTCAATGAAAACATAATTTGAGAGAAAGTGAAAATAAGTGGAAATCAGAATAAATGAGAGGGACTGGAGATATAAGGCTGGGGTCAGTCATACCCGTTGACGCGTATTCGCTCGGATGAACGTATTGTCCTTTTGAAGCGTTTTTAGATTTAAAGTTTGAAAGAGTGACAGAAAAGAGGAAAGTATGTAATCAATCGAATTAGGAATACCTGTCAGACTCTGACACTCCCGGTCTCGATCGCGATCACGAGAAATATCGTCGACGTCTTCAATGATTGAGGGGTTGTCGTCATAGGAGAGCTCAGTCTCAGCCCAGGCCTGGCGTGGGGTCGGGCTGTTAGAGTCCCTTCTGGCCATATGTTCGCTATAATTGGTTTCTTCTCCACTTCCCTCCAAATCAGTCTTTTTATTGATTTGTATTTTATTAACATTTATACTAAAATTAGTCAAATTGTTGGCCCCGAGAGACGCCATTCCCTCATCAGAACCGATCAAAATCTTAACCCTTTCCATGAGATCGCAGTGACTTCTGAGGACTTCAGTGTAGCGGTCGTGCAGTTTGTTGTACTCTTTCTTCATTTCCGTCTCCTTCTCCTCCAAACGAATGGCTGGAATTGAAGACAAAATCAAATTTAAATAAAACCCAAACTCGAAACGAATGGTCTGAATGTGACAAACAGTGATCGGAAGAGTTCTTAGCCTTGAGTTCAAGCATTTTGACGATATTCGCGAGCGAATCGATCTTCTGCTGGTAGTGTCCCTTCTCTTCGTCGGTCTGGAACTCGAATTCGAACAATCGTTGTTCGACTTTCTTCTTGTGCTGCTTCTCCTTCTCGAATGCGAGCACCAGCTGCTCGTTGTCGTCTTTGCAGAGCTCGAGCTCGACCTGGAACTGCTGGTTCTCTATGAGCGTCAGGTCGAGCGACTCCAAGACGTTGACGACGAGAGGCATCAGTCCTGCGACCACTTCTTCGTCTTCATTGCACCGATTGATGATTCTCTGCAGTTCTGTATATATCTGAGCGGCCAATGTCTGTACCTTTTCCGACACCACATGTGACGGAGAGTCCAGTTGTCGCCCGAACTCATAGATTGTCTCCGAATTCGATGCAATCGTTTCCGGATCAGTGACCGACGACTTGGAGGTCGAGTTGGCGTTCGTGTCCATTGTGTCACTCATTCCGATCTAATTGTTATTACGCTTTCGGTTCAAAACTTAATCAAAAATCAAAATCATAACCGATTTGTCGTTAATCTAAATCAAAGCCCAAATAATCGCATATTTGTGTTACAAAACATTTTAGTTTTGCGTCAATTCATGTAAACAATTACTATTAATACGAAGTAATTAATGCCAAAACGCATGCGTTATATCACGAGATCTCACTTCAAGTGACTTACAGTTATCGCTCACTTCTTTCAGTTGACCACAAGTTTGACATAACATTAGTTTTTGTCATTAAATAACCGTTAATTGAATTATATTTATTGATATTAGACTTTAAAATGAATTAAACATATAATTAGATTAGATGTTAAACGAAAGACTAAATCGTTTTATTGAACTCATTATCGGAAGCGATAACTCAGTAAAGGAGTGAATGTGCGTCACGTGATATGTGACGGGAATTGAGTTATGCATTACTTGTTGTCTGTTTTGAATTTAGGCTCAAAAACATTGGACAACAAAAACACATTTTATTTATTTATTTTGGTTTTACTCTTAATTTCAATTGAATTAATGCTTCGAAATGTCATTCACTAACAATTTGGGCAAATGTTTGACTCAATTGAATCAAAACGATTGGAGTAATAGAATAGAAGACTATTCGATGATTGGGTCGATAGGAAAGGGCTCTTTCGGTGAGGTTTACAAAGCAATCGACAAATCGGCTGAAGACGTCTTCCAAAGCAAATACTGTGCCATCAAATGGATTGCGAAGAAGTGTTCGCCAAATATCGGCAAAATATTGACTGAAGTCTCGATTCATTTGAGGCTTAAAAACGACTCTATTTTGCAGTTATTTAATGTAATCGAAGACAAGACTTATGTCTATTTAGTGCTTGAGTTGTGTTTCGGCGGAACGTTGGCTCAACTCATCCAACAGACGCTCCGACAGAGCAAACAGTCGAAGCAAAGCGGGTTCGGACGCAATGTCCGCAACGGTTCTGACAATAAGTGTTTGGAACCGGTTTTGGACTACAGTCTCATTCGGAATATTATGCGTCAACTGTGCTGTGGATTGGATTATCTGCACCGAAACGCCATAGTGCACAGGGATCTCAATCTCAACAATGTATTGCTTTTGCATCCGTTTGACGCCAACACCGATTTGGTCATCAAAATCGCTGACTTCGGTCTCGCTATTGATCTCAACTCCAGTTCTCTACAGCACTTGTCGTCGAAACCTCACAGAGAAGAACATGTCATTCCTCTGCCAATGGGTACCACAATCTGCGGAACTCCAGGTTTTATATCACCAGAGGTTTGGTCTCAAATGCAAACGGTTTCGCCGAAGAGTGATATTTTCAGTTTGGGTTCGATTTTATTCGCATGTATTGCCGGATATACTCCGAAAGGAGGGCTCGTATGTCGTCTTAACCCTTAAGTCTTGAGTTATTGACTTATTTTTAATAATACTTTTTTAGGATTTAAGCAAATTTTCGCCTTTTGTTTGCGATCTTATATCTCGTCTATTGGCGCCAAACCCTAAAGATAGGCCCGAAATAGAAGATGTAGTCAACCATCCCTTGATTGTCGGTCCGCTCACAACCGACCGCTTATTACCGATACATAAAGTGACGAAAGCTTTGGAATTAGCGATAGATAGCGACGGAAACGTTCGCTTGAAGTTCAACAAAAATAACACAATAATAGAGGTCTCGAAGAATGGACTCAATATTGCGATTAATAGACATCAAAACGATTCTCAAAATTGTTTTAATTTTTATAATTTACCGCAAAATCATTGGAAAAAGTATTTTTATGCACAAAAGTTCGTTGAACTCGTTCGGGCGAAGACACCAAAAATCACAATCCATTGCAAGAATGAGGACAATAGCACCGAATATATCGGGAAGTGCTGTCTAATGGAGAACAACGACTTTGAAGTCACCTTTTGTAACAATATATCGAATCAAACGAATAAGGTTTTGATCAATGATTACAACAAATTCAAAGACTCGGCGTTTGGGAAACGCATTAAAGAGTTATATAATCTCTGTTCCCAAACCGAAAAGGATCTGCAAAAGAGTCGGAACAGGACTGGAATCGATTGCTTTCCCGTTTCATTCGGCCGGAAGAGCAAAATCAAAGCCGATTCGACGCAAACGGTTTCGACACAACAGCCAATCATCTCTAGTCAGACATTGCGATCCATTCAAATCGAAGGCATCGGTGAGGCGTCTCAGGTATGGCTTTGACCAACACTTCAACAATATTTGTATTTAATTATTATTTCAAACATCGATTATATAGCTATCGAACGGTGTTTTCAACGTCTCCTTCGCTGACGGTTCGGCTATAAGTTTCAGAACTGATTCAGAAATTCCGGTCATTTTTTATCCTCGAAATGGCGTCGAAAAGAGGTATTGTTATTGAAATTGGTTTTATTTATTATTTGTTATTAATTGAATTTGAATTAAATACTCATTTGGGACTATAGGTACAAAAAGTCAGATGTATTGCCGGAATGTGTTAAACAAAAGTTAGCGCTTTTGCCACTAATTGTCGATAAATTAAGAGAATCTCAAAGAAATCGATGATATGTTTCAAACATTATGTAAACTAATAAGCGGTGAGTTTATAGAAATTGATGCCATTTAACAGTTAATACATTTCACTCTAATTGTTGTTTTATATTTCGAAGTTTTATAATTGAAAAGTAATAAAAGTTTTAATTTTTTTAATATAAAATATAATGAATTTATTCTTAAATTACATTTAAAATTGATTATAAAATTCATAAAATATTTACAAATATTAATAAAACATTAATTGATTTAAAGACATGTTTATTAAAATTAAATTAAATTAATTAAAATAATTAGCAATTTCTTGGAGTCGAAAGTGTTTGGCTCTAAAAGTTTAACAGTTATTGAACGCACTTTTGTACTATTGAGTCGCCATCTGGTGCTGACCGACAATTGGGAAGCACTTCCTTTCAGTCCCACGTCGTCGACATTTTGCAGGTATAGTCTCATCGATTCAATCAATTACTGGATTTAATCACAATTTAATCATTTATTTTGATTTAATTGTTTGTAATTTTGTATTTAAACGACTTATAACTGAATATATTTAGTGAAAACTAAAACAAATGATTAATTGTGTTGTTATTTGAATTGAAAGCAAAACACGTTTTTTGGATCCAAAGCTAATTGTGTTATAAACCGACGGAATGTCTAAACGCAAAGGAAAGCAAAAAGAGGAGCAGCCGGTGCTGGCACTGGGCCCGCAGGCGCTCGAAGGCGAGCACGTGTTCGGCGTCGCTCACATCTACGCCTCTTTCAACGATACTTTCGTTCACGTGACTGACCTCTCGGGACGGTATGTCGAGCCCTGTCTACTGGTCTTCGCTTTAGTTCTTAATTGTTGTGTTTTGTCCGCAATTATAGCGAAACCATCGCTCGGGTGACCGGAGGCATGAAAGTGAAGGCCGACAGAGACGAAGCCAGTCCTTACGCGGCTATGTTGGCCGCACAGGACGTCGCCGAGAAGTGTCGTACAATTGGTATTAATGCGCTTCACATTAAGCTGAGGGCCACCGGA
This sequence comes from Porobelba spinosa, assembly GCA_034699545.1. NCBI lineage: Eukaryota > Metazoa > Arthropoda > Arachnida > Sarcoptiformes > Damaeidae > Porobelba > Porobelba spinosa. The sequence continues at coordinate 2,821 of JAQIYC010000787.1, read as the reverse complement.
GGCACGAGGTTTGTACCAATCAGTCGATTGCTTTGTCGCCCATTTCTGATGAATTTGAATGCGTTTTAGAACCAAAACTCCCGGCCCGGGAGCCCAGAGTGCTTTGCGAGCTCTCGCGCGTTCGGGTATGAAAATCGGAAGAATCGGTAAATTATGATTAGTTTTGGTTTTTAGATGAGATTCTATAAGCATTTGTATTGCAGAGGACGTGACTCCCATTCCATCCGACAGCACCAGAAGGAAAGGTGGAAGACGTGGACGAAGATTGTAATTACAAATAATGTTTATTCAAATGTTTGAAACAATAAAAACATTTTTTTGAGATTTATTTATTGTTTTATTTTTGATTTAAATAACAAAACTATCGATAATTGTGTTAATCAGAGAATAACGAGAACTCGTGTTTCGGTTAGACTTTGAGTCGATTCAAACATTGAGTGTTTGTTACGAAATGTTAAATGAATTCAAAGTTTAAGCTTTAGATTGAAGTCGTGATAAACGGAATGAATTGAAAACTTAAACATAATATAAGTTATGTTTATTTTCACGTCTAATCAGCGATGTTATAGAGTTCAAACTCATTATATGTTCGGGTGTTTTGGGTCATTAACTTGTTGTTCCACTAAAACTAATATTTTTAATAACAATTTTAAAAACAAAATTATTTATTATTTTTCATAAATATATAAAATATTAAATTTATTATTAAAATCTGGTTTACAAATGAACCAACACTTCAACTCCAATATAATTGCATTAATCCCTAAATATATATATATTTCTAAAAATTAAAAAAATGATCGAAAACTAAATCAATTTCTTCCAACTCATGAGTTTACTCTTGAGGAACCCTAACGGCCCGAACGCAGGTTTGTAGCCGTAGTTGTTCTTCAGGGGATCGGTGAATGTGTGCTGACTATAATATTTCATGATTTGGTGTACGTCCATCCCGGGCGGAATGTGGTGCGGGTGGTCTTTGAGCTGTTCGTGCATTTCCTTAATCCTGGCCTCATAGCCGGCCGGAACCTCTGGCCCGCCGTGCGGTCCGCTTATGCTGAAGCTAATGGAACCCTCGTCTGGGTCTGACTCCGGATCGTAAGTAGGTTTTTCAGCGATAGTCTCGTCAACATAGGAAGCACTGGGATTGTAGTGCTCGCCTATGTTTAGCTTCTTATTACTGGGTTCGGCCGTATTGTCAAAGCTCTGGAAATTTGTTGACTGATCACCGGTTGGGTTGTGAGGCACTGGTGCGGACGGATTGGATGTGTCAATAGGAATCCATCTGTTGTTTTGGTGATTGGACGGCGCGAACACTTTTTCGTACTTTGGAGGTGCAAATGATGAGGGACTGGCTGTCATATCAGGGTTGGGTTGATAGCTGGGGTATAGATGGGAATTATCGTCATATGATTGTTGTGATGGATGAGAGTTATGGAATGGATTAGAAAAACCTATATTTTCCATATTTTGATCTCCAGAATAATGAGCGTTATTTGGATTATAAAAGTTTTGGTGAATCGGTGGGCCATTAAAGGGTTGGCTGTTGTGGGCCATTGAGGGGTAGTTATTGAAATTTGGCATATTTTGAGAAATTTCGTAATTATGACCAAAGTTTGCGTTATTACTGAAATATGGATTTCTTTGACTTGGATTGAACGGAAGGTTATATTCGTTCGCAAATCTCCTGATCCGATGATGAGTTGGAAAGGGATTCCGTTCGGAAACTCTTATCGACTCCAAAGGGCTGTGAATTGGTTTCCAAACAGAACCCGATGGGACCAATGGTTGCACTGGTAGTAGAGATTCCGATGGAATCGGTCGGCTCTTCATTTGTGGCGGTTCAGCATAACTCGGGTAGTTTTTGGTGTTGTCGTCATAGGCGAGATACTGGTCAGCCTCGGGAATGGCCGACATATCGCCGATATTAAATTCGGTGACTTCGGGGTTGGGGTCGGGTTTGAACACCTCTTTGATAATCGTCGGGGCCTTCAACGGCAAAGTGCCCTCTATTTTGAACTGAGGAGTCCTCAGGTATTTGTATTGTCTGAAGGTTAGGTGGAATTTGTTCGGTTCGACTTTGACAATGGCCGGCAGCAGAGGTGTGCCGAATGAAAACGTCTTAAACTTTTTCTTCCCGGCGTAGACACTGGAGATGATAAGCGATGAAACGGTTGGCACCAAAACCACTAATAGGAAGAGTCGGTGAAATTTGAAGGCTTTCATGATTTGAAGATTTCAACTCTTTTTCAACTATTTATTGAATCAAAACTATTAACTCATTGCGAGTGAAGTAATCGATGAAAAGCACATAAATGTTGAGATTATTGAATGAAAAAATCCAAACTTGTGTTCACATCGAGTCGATTGACTCAATTGGTCGGCAGTCAGACATAAATTAATTCGTTTACAATTAACTCAATTGAGTTTCGCTCTTCCCTTCCCCACAGTTTCCTCTGACCTCAATCTAACTGTGCTTTTGACTCAAGACTATATATAAGCAATTATAAGAGTAACTGCAGTACCGGTTGGGAAATGGGGACATCGGGTCCTCAGACTCCCCATTCTGATGCAAGTGCACCACTATTTTGCACTGACAGTCAAGATCAAGGTTAGCCCAACCAATACAAGAGAAGTTGCCATAAGTTGGTCAACAGTACAGAATAACAAGTGTTTGAGATCTGAGATATGCGTGACTTTCGTTCTCTCATCGCTGTCTTCACACGAGTTTAACGACACTTCTCGCCAATCATTACACCACTCACTCACTCAACCCAATCCCCATCTGCTCTCTCTCTCTCTTCTCTCTCTCCTCTCTCTCTCC
>JAQIYC010000786.1:0-11537 GCA_034699545.1 Porobelba spinosa | reverse complement strand
AAGGTATTAAGTTCATACTGTTCAGTCTTGTTTTAATTTTAATTTCAAATATATAACATTTATTAAAATCGGATAACTAGAAGTATTTTAAATTAATTTTAAAAGTTAATAAATTTTATGAGAATTAAAGTAGTGAAGCTACTTAATTGGCAAGATTATAAGATAACATAGGGTTGGCTAGATTGAGCCTTGTTAGGGAAATTCAGGTAATAGTAAATGACTAATTTTTCTTAAACTTTAAAGGTGTCTAGTTAGGGGTTTGCTCAAAAACAAGATGGCGGATTTTGACCAAAATTTGCTTCTAAATATGCCATTTTGTTTTAACGCTAAATAAAAATTAAATTATTTTAAATTAATTAAATTAAGACAAGATTTAACCTTAATTTAATTTAATTATAATAATTTTTATTTGACCGTCATTTTTGGGCACCAAATCATCATATTGGAACTATTTTACTTAAAACTATTTTAGACGGTGTGCGTCATATTTGGGCATTATCCGCCAAAATTTTGTCGCCCGTTTGGAGGAGCGTAAGTTTGGAGGATGGTATTTTAGTCACAGCCTCAGGGTGAATAATATAGATTTTTTTAAACATAGGGAGAATAATAAGCTGATCCTCTTTGGCGATCTCTAAATTAAATATAATGTTTATAAAAATAAATTGCGATTTAGGTTAAAGCTGCCTTAGTTAATAAATAAAAATGTATAAATTTGGTCATTGCCATGTTATTTTTCTACTACCTTTATACAACACATATTAATTATTATAATCACTTTCCTCTAATTACCCAAACATTTCAAAATAATTTTTGGATAAATGTTCAAATATATTTTAATAAATTCAATTCTATTTTTTATCAGTTGTTATCTGGGATAAGTTATAATGTATTTTCAAAATTGCCTATTCTTTTACATTAAAAAATTTAATTTAAATTAAAATTTTTAAATAACTTCTCAAACTTCGATTTTAAAATAAATTAAACCATTCAATTAATCTTGATGTCTACTTTAAAAAAATAAAATAATTAACTTAAATTCTGTACACCGTTGCTGAGCTACTTTATTAAATAATATTAAGTAATTTTTAAATGGCAAGCCTTAGTTCAAATTTTAAGAATTTTTTTTTATCATATTGGAAAAATAATAAATTTAAACTTTTTACTGTAAAAACTTTAAAACAATATAAATTTTTTTTTAATTTTTATCATTTGTAAGCCTTAATAAAATAAACATTTAAATATTTTTAAACCATGTTAAAATATTTTTTAAAATAAATTATATATTTTTTGAAAAATCGACTATAAAAATTTATTACTCAAGTTAACAATTTGAAAATTTATCGGTGAATTTTTGTTTGCTTTTAAACTGGGTATATAAAAAAACTTTCATTCAATTATAAATATGCCAAGCTCCGCTTTTATCAATCAACCAAATATTACATTAATTCGAACTGCTTTTAAACGAATAAATCATTATTAGTTATTTTGTGCAATTTAATTCTTTTAATTTAATTTAAATTAAATTAATTTAAATCCAGTTAAATTGTTAACGCAATTATTTACGCGTAAAAATTGTATTAAAATAAAACAAATCTAAATTACTTTTTCCTCACAATCTCTATTCTCCGGCCATAGGATTAAGAAAATATTTTCATGTATCCCGTGTATTAGGGAAGAACCCAACACGTTATCAGTAGTATTTGCATTTCAAGCGCACCTGTATCTGATAAGCTTATGCGCTTAACTTTCAATTATTTTAATGGAAAGGATTGTTTAAACTTAAAATATTTTAATAAACACGGGAAGGAATATAAGTTAATAATTACAAATACTGATAACGTTCTTCCCTAATACACGGGATAGTATTGCTGTAAGAGTCATAACTCAACTCTCGTTCTTATTGTTGGCCTATATTAATACTATTTGACTATTTGGTGTTGATTTGGTTCTGGAGAAGACTGTTCACTGATCGGGATGTTTACTGTTCACTGTATATATATATGTCTACAACTCATTTCAACTCATTTGTTGTCTTATTCGTAGAAATCTCTTCTCAATAAACACGTATTGAATGGCTATAATATCTAATTAATTCCGAATTATAATTACCGAATCGAAACCAATCGAATGGCTGTTCACCGAAAACAACAATTGATTGCGAATCTTGTGGACAACCGCGCGGTTCTTGGTCACTTCCAGAAGAGAGTCTTTGCTGTCACTCAATGATGTCTTCATCTGTTCCATAAGTGATGCCTTCAGTTCGACATTCGCTCCCATTTTCGTCACAGATATCCAAAGCTTTTCCGGAAGTGGAGATCGCGAGACATACTTCACATCCGTTTTGATGTCCAAACACTGGAATAAAGATAAAGATAAAGATAAAGATAAAGATAAAGATAAAGATAAAGCGCGAGATTTAGAGATAATAATTCGAATTCAAAATTTCAAAAATTCCAAATTCGAACCTTTTGCTGATTCGAACACATTTTCAACAATACTTTGCGTTCATTCGAATCCAATTTCTCGGAACTGAACGTCACGTGAATTGGATTCATATATTGTTTCGCATTTGCGTTCAAAATATACGACAAACTATTCGAACCAAACGACGACTCGAGCGACGCCTTCGCTAACTCCGCCCCATTGGTCGACACGTGCGCTCTACCCGACCAAACACTTCCTGACTTCTTCGCCACGAGTTGTGCCGCAAACACTTCCTGAAGATTGTATTTGGCATTCGAGTCGACTTCGAGTTCACTTCCACTCCATTTCCATTTATACATTGACTCCATTTTCGGCGCAAAACTGGTTTCCAATTTCGCCGAAACTTCATATCCGGTTTGCAATGAGTTTCCGGTTTTCCGAATCGAAAAATCGACTTTTCGTGTGGCGTCGGCGTCGACGGTCAGAAGGACTTCCTTTTCGGGAATATAGAGTGCATTGGCCTTAAGTGAAGGGATTTTATCGACATTTGACTTGAGGTCAAAGTTTAGGGAATTTTCATTAATTTCGGCTAAAATTGAAAATTGTTTTCCGTTTCCATTAAAAGCATTTAAAGTCAATTGTTTCCGGTTTTGCGTCTCCAGAACGTAATCCACATTTTGTGCTCCGATTTGTGGCGTCTCTGCTCTTAAGCTTCCTTTATATTTGTCGTCTTTGGCGTCGTGTTTGAAGAGAGCGCTGAAGACGTATTGTCCGCCAATAGAGCTCTTCAGGGCTTTCAGTTCCGCGAATATCTGTGCATTGCGTCGACGCAGAGAAGAATGTCTTTCATTGAACGACACTTTCACTTCCATATCCGGGTTCTTCGGCGCAGTTGTCTCCAAACTCACTGCCATCTCGTGCTCTCCATTCGCGTTATTCGGTTCGACCTTTGCGTTGACCTTTGCTCCGAACTTTAATGTTTGACCTTCACTATAGATGGCGTTGCATTGCATTTCTGAACCAATAATTACGTGTTTTAACTCCAAAGCCATTGAATCGCGAATTGGATTGTATTTGGGTTTATAGGCGAGAGTCCACTCGTGCGGACCGTTGACCCACTGGCCGTCGCTCATCACCGATTGCATCTTCAACTCATTGCCGGCATAACTGGCGCTCACAGCGCCGATGAGCTGCCCGGTGGCGCCCCACGTGGCCGACGGCTGTCTGCGCGCACTCACGTCCACAATGAAGCGCTGATTCGGGTCTTTGTCGACATCCCACGCGATATCCGAATGAAAGCCTGAATTGGATTCGGGATTCAAAGCAACTGAAGCCAAAAGATGTCTTCCATTCCTCAACTTTGACCGGAAGTCAACTGAAGCCGACTTTTGACCGAAACTTAATTTAGATTTTGCCGAAAAGTGCGGAATTTCGAAATCCAATTGATTGCTGTCGGGAGAGAGAGTCGAGTTGAGGTCAAAAAGACTTTTTCCCGATTTAATGGTTTTCGACGCGAATTCATATCCACTTCCGGAACCGGAAATGTATTTCTTCTCGATGTGTGTCTTGTGTTCTATTGGCGCGTAATTGAACTCAACTTTCGCTCTCTTCGACGGCTCGTATTCGAGGTTAGCGTTCGAAAGAGGGGTCAACACTGACAAGTGTGACCTTTGACCTGAAATTGTTTTTATTATTAGTTCTTTTCTTTTCAGAACTTTTTGTCTTATTTACCGAACTCTGGCGTCAAATATGAGTCAATTTTGGCCAAATTATCGCCGAATTGGTTGTCTGTCCGCGACTTCAGACTCATAGACTTCGAGTCCAACTGCAGATCGGAACTGTGCGACCACTTCGGGTGCTTCGCCTCGACCTTCACATATCGCTGACCCGCGGAGTGTCCGCCGAACGGCTGGATCTTTATCTTAGCGGCCAATTGATGTCCGATCTTAAGCTCAATCTTCGACGGATTCATTGCATTCAAATGATTGTATTCGCCGTCCAATGAAAACAGGTTCTGATTGTCACCTGACCTGACGGTGCGTGACGTCATGACATATTGGTTAGAAGGCGTGGCACTCAGTTCGGTCACATGACTGTACGGATATGATTGTCGATTGCTTTTGAGTTCAATCTTCAGCTTTGGATCAATTGGTGATCTTTGGAAATGGATTTCCGAATCGAAAATCGGGTTTTGCGAAGAAATTACCGATTCTTTCGGTAAATGTTTTCCCAAAAAGTTATACACATTTCCGGTTCCTTTGATCTGAGTCTTCGAGTCGAAGACGTATGCATTCCTCTGCCATTGGGCGTCAGTCAAGTGGTTCACTTGCGGGCAATTCCACTCGAATTTGGCGCCACGAGAAGGCGTCGCCGCGAAGACACTTCTGATCTTCGGAGTGACGACACGAAGAGTGGATTCGGTGTTGAGATCACGTGAGAGAATGGCGTTGACATTCGCCACGTTTTCTCCGCTTCTCTTTGTCTTCGATTCGATTTTCACTAAATTATCGAAAAAATAAATCAATTAATCGATAATCGAATCGAAACAATCGATAATCGAAAGATAATTACAACTATGGTTCGGCTTCTGAAGCGTAATCTTCGTCTTGTGCTCGTATTGGCTCTTCTTGCTCTGAGCGCCGATTTCGATGAATGGTTGGATCAACTGGTCTTCGGAGTCGGAGTTCCAGTGCTTGCCTTCGGCCTCGAATTGGTAGTTCTGCGCGAACTGAGTGTCCAATCGGTGAAGACCACTCTTCGGCTTATAATTGTAATCGAATTCATTCCAAGCTTTGCCTCTCTTTTCGCTCTTCGACTTCAGTTGGATCAGTTCGGGTGACATTTCGAATTGAGTCACGTGTTTGACGCCATTCCACGCATTCAACTCCATCTGCGCGTCTTTGCGTTGTTTGCCGAACAGATTAGCCGTCAATTGAAGTGAAGTCTTGTGTTGCGGCGCTTCCAGACTGAAGATAATCGGTTTGTCGGATCTCTTGTGCACTTCCGAACCGATTGTCAGCACATCCTGTCCGCGCGCTTTTGTCTTCGACTTGATCTCAATCGAGCGCTGCATTGGTTCGAAAGACAATTCCGAAGAATGTTGCCATTGGTTGGTCTTTCCGTTCAGATTAACCAATCGTTTGTCGGAAATCAAATCCAAATCCATTCTTCCTTCGAATGGTTCCGAATTGATGACAATTCTCGTCGGTTTGGTTCGCGAGACGTGACTATCGATCTGAAGACAAAACAATGGCTGTTAGTCGATGACGTCATATGTAAACAAACGAGAATGCAACAAGCTCGTTTGCGAATAGACTTACGGCAATCACGTTCCTATTGTTGCGTTTTGTGTCTGATTTCAAAGCAATCGATATCTTCGGCACAATTTCAATGTTGGTCTTGTGGTGGAACTGATTCGGACTCGAGATCTCAAGAGCACCGGAAACCGGAACTGAGTACGGGTTGGCATTGAGTTTGGCCACAACGCCATTGCAGTCGAGTTGGAAGCGCGAGTCGCTATTCCTCGACAGCAAAGAGTCCAAATCGTAGATCTGCTGTCCGTTTGCGTTCAGTTTGCTCTTCAGCTGCAACTCCTGACGCGACAACTTGAGAAGAGCCGAGTGGCGGATCGGGTGCTGACGGCCGGGCAGTTCCAGCTCTGCGTCCATCTCGTGGTGAAGAACTGATCTCTGGTCACTCGACTTGATCTTATAGTTGTAGTTAAGCGCCGCCTTCTGCCCCTTCTGCCACTGCAAACTGGTGTCCCCCTTGTACTCCCCCGGCGCCATCTCCTTCAACTCATCCCTGTACGCCATATCGCGGCCACTCGTGCGCATCGACGCCTCCATTGTGAGGTGAAGGGGTGATCGCGACACGTGTTTGTACTCGAATCTGCCCTTCAGGTCATTCTCCTTCCGACCCGTTCTGTCTTTGCCGACCAGTTCTACCGAATAGTCCGGGCCTTCACTTCCGCTTCTCTTGAGATCTGCATTCGCGCGCAATTCGTAATTAATCGAAAATGGCGTCATTTCGACGTCAAGAGTATTCTCGATCTGGTCATTGTTGTCCGAATGCGTCCACTTGGACACGTGCACAAGATGCACTTTGGACTTGAGGTGTTGTTGCCAGGCAACCGTCAACTCGTTCTCGATGTGTTGTTGTGCGCGCCGAAGAAGATTGTACGCCAAGTGCGCGCTGTATTGCGGGAACTGAGTAGAGGTCAGTTCGCCGAAAGCCGACATCTTGGTCATGTCCGACTGCGTCAGGTTCTGCACTTTCGCCGACAGTTTAATCACTTCTTTGCGCGACTGCTTTCCCGCCAATCGGTACTCAACGCTCAGATCTGACATCATATGTTTGGATGACTTATCGGCCAATCCGTTGATTCTGACCTCAATTCCCGGCAAATTCAAAGACAAATCCGAAGAAACTCTCAAATCGTTGGATTTCTTCTCTCCTTTTGTCGAAAGAAATATCTTTTTTATTTAATTCAACTTTTATTGCATTTCAAATCTATTATCTATTCCAACTCTATCCCCCCACCCCTCCCCTCCCCACCCCTGCCCTCCCCCGCCTTACCTTCTCGAACGAACGAGCCTTTGAGGAACTGCTTCTGATTGCCTTCGAGATTGATCTGAAGCTGATTCTTGCGTCCCTTCGACACCGAAACTGATCCCTGCATTGCAATCACTTCCGCCGCTGGACTCCACTGTATCTTCAGCCGCGGTCTGTACTCGCGCTTCTGTCCGCGCGTCTGCGTCTCAATGGCCGCATCCAAAGAGAACTGTTTCCTTCCGTCCTTCTGCATCTCCAACGCCACCGACTGTTCCTTCTCTTCATTCCTGACCGCCATCTGCGCCGACCATCGCATCCACGGACTTCTCAGTTGCACTTTCGCCTCCCGGCGTCCACTTCCGGGTCGCGTGATCTGCACTTCCGCACTGATCTCGCGCTCGACTTCACTGTTGGGCGTATTGAACGCAATTCGGTAATTAAGAACTGGTTGAGCGCTGTTGTGCGCAGGCGTTTCCAAAGACAATTCAAATGATTTCAATTGTTTATCACTTTTCTCGAGAAATAATTCGTAAACAAAAGACGGATTCGATTGGAATTTCGCGCAAAAACTTAAACCTATTTTCACGAGAAAACAAATGAAAAACTTTTCAAAACTTTTCAAAACTTTTCAAAACTTTTCAAAACTTTTCAAAACTTTTCAAAACTTTTCAAAACTTTTTTTCAGTTCTAAACAGCAATTAATGGCAAACCTAAGGCTTTTTTGGTCGATTGCGAACACCAGTTGTTGTCGTAGCCATAACTGCGGCCAAAGAGTCCGGTGTCGGTGTTGACGGTCCGTCGCTGTCCGTTCTGGTCTCTCTCGTAGACCTGCGCTTCCATTCGGATCAACGATTGCTTATCTTTGGGTAAATTCAGTTTTACATTCATTATCCGATTGTCTCTAATCTCTGCCTTCGAGTCCCATATCGGCGAAGAACTGAATCTCGAGACCACTTCTACCGCTTTCTTCTGACTCTTCGCCACGAACTCGACGGCCGCTTCGACCTGAAGAGCGAGAGATGGCGCGACCATTGTCTCGATTACGTGATTGTCTTGACTTCGGCTCAAATCAGATATTTTCAAATTGGCTTTAATTGTCGACACGAGACTCGCTATTCAATTAGAATTAATATTATAACTAATTGTAACTATTATTAACTATTATTAATAATATTATAACTATTATTATAACTATTTCTATTATTTCTATTATAATTATTGATACCATTGACGCGAACCACAATCGGCAGTCCATTAGTTGTCGGCAATTGAATGCGAGTATTGATTGGCTGAACGGCGAACGCTCTGTCGATCTGCAGCCGATCGGACAACTGTTGTCGCAATTTGTTCCACAACTGCCCGAAGCCGTCGGTCTTCGCGTCCGACAAATGCAAAGACATTATTGTCTTTCCGTCGACTTTCAGATGACATTCGAAATGAAGATCTTTTTTGGTGACACTATTGGCCCAATTCTGTGCCGAAGCGAACACTTCCAGCACTTCTTCGACCAATTGCTTCGAAAGCGCTTTTCCGGCCTTTCGTTGAATTTCCCGAAACTTATGCTTAAGAATCGCTTCAAAGCCTTTTTGACGCATTTCGACGGATATTAGTTGTAATTCCCGACCGAACGCGGGTATTGTCAGGTTTGCGGTTATTGCCCGGGGCATTTCCGACTCTTTCGGGTTTATGACGTCAGCTTCGATGGCCACTCCCATTGAGAGCGCGTCGAACATGAATGACGTCTCGAAATTGTTTGAAATTCCAAACCATTTATGAGACGGCGGCGCGAATTCGGGGGCATTTGGCGGCAGAACGTCCTTCTTGTGCGGATCGGAAGTCTCCCGAAGGTTCTTCTGATGACTTCTGACAAACTGTTGGACATCGCGATTGCGCTCTTGTCGCACCTGATCCCGGATCTGCTCCAGATGTTGTCGGTCGGCGCCAGACATGACGACAGCCTTATAGGCGTTAATTCTGATCTCATTTGGTTCGGAATCGCGTTTAAACACTTCCACCAATTGTTGTCTCGCCTTCTCGTCCATCACTTCCGTTAACGCCTTAATGGCGGCCACTCTTACGCAATCTGATTGGCGCGAGTCAGCAGCCAATCGGATGAGAGCCTGTCGGGCGTGGTCACTGCCGGCCACGCCCACATTCTCGAGCGCTTTAATGTTAGCGACGAGTTGCGAGTCTTTGTGTTGTTTGTCTATTCGGTCAATAATGGCTTCAATTGCCGTTCGCACGAGTGGCGCCATCTCTTGTTGCGAAACGTATTTATAATGGCGGGCGTTATGCACGAGACCAGTAATGCCGAGAACCACGTGTTTCGGTGTCTCGAGTGACGTCAGAAGTGGTAAAACCATTTTTACCGCTTTTTCGGTCGGATTTGCGGTAAAAGACAACAAAGAGAACAAATAATTCGCTCTTTCTTTCGATACTTTTCCCGATTCATACGCTTTGACCATCACTTCCACCGAAGCCTCACTCGCGGCTAAAGCCGACGCATCGAGAAAGAGATCCCATAATTGGTTCGATTGACACGTTTCGCCGTTTTGGACACTTTTGGCCACTCTTTGGATGACCGACGGCTGGGAATGAGTTAAAGCGGAAATGAGTTCCGGAAACGAAGCGACCACTTCCGCCTTGGATTCGCTTTCGGACTCTAATTGACCACAAATTGATCGCAAAAGTTGGATCAGATCAGACTCGGAGCCGAACTGTTGACCACTTCGGCCAGACTGCGACCATTTGTCTTGAGAATCGAATCGCGAACTCATGAGTAAATGTTGGTTATGTCGCGCGAACTCTTGAACCCGTTTTACAGACAATCCATTGAATTGTCGGTCAAATCGGAGATTAAGTTCAGAACCGATTTGAATGCCGAGTCCGCGAAGTTGTTGACTTTCCCGACAGGTGGCGCCGATTATCAGATCCTTGTCGATGGTCTGAGAACAGATATACGAAGAGTTCATCATTGGAATGGCGTTTCTGATGACGTCATTGAGACCATAAGTTCGCGGGAAAAACCCGATTTGAGAGCTCTGCCGATTCAGACCTTTTGATTGGATAAGAGTATGTGACGTCATATTAGTTTATATTATATTGAAAAGTTAACATAAGATGAGAAAATATAGCAAAAACTACATAAAAGCTTATAATGTGCGAATGAGCAGGATACTTTGAGCTTTACTTACATTTATTAAGAAGTTTAGTCTTCTGGAGGACTTGTGTCGCATATCTTCGACTAATCGGTTCATACGTTGTCTCACATTCGCCTAAAATGTCTTTTTCAATCACAACTGTCTTCGTTTCGACCGAATTGGCGGACATCTGAAGAGCACTGATAACTGACTTCTTCACATCGACAGCCCATAACTGGTCATCTTGTGATGGACAGACATCGGTGACCAGACCGTCATCATAGCCGAACTGAATCGGTTCCGACTCGAGTTGTTGCTTATACTCTAACGCGATGTGTTGGTCGAGGCCAGTGACCCGAGTGTCGCGTAACTGAAGAGACATCTCGCAGAGCGCGTGCGCAGTCACTTCGACCAACGCGTCGATGGCGAGCAGTTGCGGTTGAGCCGAATACGGGCTCTGGATGGCCGTCTCGGTCTGCAGTCGGTACTGATACGTCTTACCCGCATCGAAGCGGATCAGATTCGGATCAGCTGAACATCTTTGCGAACAAGTGTTGCTTTGCCATTGGATCGGAACTGATGAGAGAGAGAGTGGTGAGAGTGGTGAGAGAGTGGTATGAGACAAGTGGAAGAATACCTGCAAGAGCTGATCCGAGGGCGAGAATGAGTAAAAGATAAGTTTGAATGAATGGCTCCATATCTACAATCAATTCGTATAGAAATGGACTCCAATTCAATTGAAAGAAATTCAAATTCAAATTCAAACCAAAACCTAATACGTAATAATGGCTTTGGCTCTCATCGCGAGCTTATATACTCTTTTCAATTCGAAAGTCGAAAGTCCTCGAGATTGCACACAAATGCTTATAAAGCCATTTCAGGGCTCTCTCGCGCTCGGATTGGTCCACATGTTTCACCAAAACAGATATCTCGAGAATTGCTTTCGAGAGAAAAGATGAGAACAAATGCGAGAGCGAGCGAGAGAGAGCGAGATCGCGTTTCTTATCATTTATTCTTTTGAATTATAAATTATATTTTCACAAAAACTTTTAAACTTTTCTGCTTTCCGCTTGCCTCCACCCTCTACTCCCTCTACTCCCTCTACTCCTGTTCCTATTGCCAGTTTAAGTGTGTCTTCTCATACATTTCTGGCTCTTCTCTCGCTCTCTCTTGTCTTATCTCTGTTTGAAAGTTGTTATCACTTTAATTGATCTAATCTTTGCATAAGTTTAGCGAAAATTAAACACAAAGTCATCAAACTTTTAATTCAAGTGTTTTTCAATCAAAAACCAAAACCAAAAGCAAAACCAATAGACGATATACAGTATATGTATATTAATATTCATAGCATTCCTGTATACTGTATTAGTGTATATGATATGATTGGAAATTGTCTTTCTCTCCTCTTCTTGTGGTTTT
>JAQIYC010000785.1:0-11539 GCA_034699545.1 Porobelba spinosa | reverse complement strand
ATTTAATTTTTATTTTTAAATATGCAAAATATATATAAATTAGTATGATTTTGATTTAATACACCATATGCGAATAATATATAATAATGTATTTTAAAATTACAACTATTAATGTAATGTTTACTGGCTTTAATTGGAGCTTATAATAGGTAAAATACGGTATTTGTTTTTATTTAAAAAATAAAATTAATATAATTTAAATTAAATAGAAATAAATTGTTTAGTTGAAATAGTCACTTAAATAACGTTATATTATTTAAACCAATGTTACATACATAATCCCAATCGCCTTTGTTTTTACATTAATTTACGTAAAAAAGGACCAAACCTACAGTATTTAAAAAAAATTCATACAAAATTTTTTTACAAATAAATAATTCTTAATCTTATTAAGTCTAAAATTGTATATTTAATGAATAAAACTTTATAACTTAAATTTTATCTAAATTTTGCTTTCATGCATACTTTTTTTGAAAGATTAGAAATAACTAGTCAATAAAGTAACATTCTTGTCACTTTAATCTGCCTCCGATTTAAGCCAATAATTTTAATAAAATATGTTTTTTAAAAAACAAATTTTTAAAATAATTTTTTATGCCAAGTTTAACTTAAATACTTTGTTAATTTTTTTAATCAAATTTTTTAAAATAAAATATATTTTATACATATTTATAAAATGCACAAAATTTCTTCAACTTAAGAGGTGTTGTTTACTCTATTGGGTCTTAAGATATTAATTTAAGTTAAATATATAGGGGTATTTAAGTTACAGGGGATTTTTTTAATAAAAGGGTATAATGGGAGTGATTCGGGACTTAAATTTTGGTTTAAGTTAGAGAGGGTTTTAAGATATAGAGGATTTAAGTTACCGAGGTTTAACAGTATACGTAATGACGGGTAATGTTGTAAGTTTGTATTTAAACGTTAAATGGAATTTAAAAATAATATTTAAAAACTGTAAAAATAAATAAAATTTATAATATTTATTTCTCAAATTTATAATTTAATAATTATTGATTTAATACTTAATTAAAATTTTCCTGCAATTAAAAATTTATTTTAAAACAAATAAAATTATTATTAATTTAGAAAAAAAATGTATATATTTAAATTATAACTAATATAATATTTAAAAAATATTTATATAAAATACAAAATTATTTTTTCCAAGTACTGTTTTTTTAAACAATACATAAACTTACTTTAAGCACACCCTTCGAGCCAATCACGTGCGCTTCGCACGGATACCTAACCTTCGCACTGATAGCCAAAGTAACCGTTTTATCATCAGAAAACTTGAGCGCAAGTTTGTTGTAAGTTTGTATTTAAACGTCAAATGGGATTTAAAAATAATATTTAAAAATTGTAAAAATAAATAAAATGTATAATAAAAAACTGTCAAATTTATAACTTAATAAATATTGGTTTAACTTGTAATTTAATTTTTTTCAATTAAAAATTTATTTTTAAAAATAAATAAAATTATTATTAATTTAGAAATATATATATATTTATTTAAACTATAACAAATATTATATTTAAAAAAGTATTTATATAAAATACAAAATAACTTTTAAAAATAATGTTTTCTAAACAATTTATATAAACTTACTTTAAGCACACCCTTCGAGCCAATCACATGCGCTTCGCACGGATACCTAACCTTCGCATTGGTAGCCAAAGTAGCCGTTTTATCATCGGAATACTTGAGCGCAACCGACACACTCTCGTCGACGCCATCGGCATTCAAATGGCCAACGGCTCGAATCTCTTCGGGCATTTCACCGGCAAAAACCATCTCGATCAAATTCAGAGTATACACACCAATATCGAGCATAGTGCCGCCACCTAGCGCTTTCTTAGTCACCCGGTCAACATCGGTCATAGGCATACCGAAATTGACCGAAATATGATGTACTTTACCGATAATACCCGTTTTGATCGAATTCATGACAAAATCATACGACGGCAAAAATCAAGACCAAATTTCCTCCATTAGAAAACAATTGCGTTGTTTTGCTAGGTTAATTAGTTTCTGGGTAGTTTTCAAGTTTAATGTTAGCTGTTTTTCAACTAGCACACTTTTTTTGTGTTTGATCATTAGTTTGGCCGCATTGTAGTGGTATGAGTGTATGGTACCGATGTAAACTACATCGATTGTTATGTCCTAAGCCAGCTTTCGTATAAAACGTATTCTTTGTTTATGTTGTGTAGTTGTGAAAACTCCTTGGCGGTTTTTATGTCTCAAGCAGCTACAGCCACAAACTGTAATAAAAATTAAAATATAGAAAATAATTTATTTAAATAAAAATAACTAAATGCAATTGTTCTCAAACAGATCAAATTATTTATGTCAGATATATAACATAATTAACAAACTTATAAAATTTATTATTTAGTATATATTTAAAATAAAAAATAATTTTAGTTTTATAATTTTTTTCTAAATACATTAAAGCCAATAACATATTATATTAATTTTTTATTTAATTTTGCTTAAATTTGATTTTAATTTACAGTTATTTTATAGTACATATTTTTCATTAATATTTATGATTAAATTTATCTAAATGAAAATTGACAATACCATATTTTCTCAAATAATACGACATGTCCTTATAATGTAAATTAAACTATTTGCTTAAAATTATTTTAGTGACACGGTAGTAGTGCAGCGACTGTTGTGGCAACAACCAATCAGAATGCGTCTTTAGACGTAAAAAGACGTTCTGATTGGTTCCCGGCACAACAGTCGCCACGCCCCGTGTTTTGATTAAACCGTATTTTTTTTGCGCGAAATTTGAAATTTTTTAAATTTTGCAAATCAAACAATGCAAAAGATTTAATAAAATCGCAAATAAAAATTTACTTAAATTACAAAATCTAATGCATCCGTTGATTAATTTATTTTGTTTTAAAAATAATTTTATTTTTTAATTAAAATTAAATTACATTTTTTTAATTATTAATATTTATATTTAAATAAAGAATATATAATAATAATTTATAAAATAGAATAATAAAATATTAATAGCATTATAATTTTAATTGTTATTGCAAAGCCATAGCTAAAATTAATAAAATGTTTCCAATAGCTTCAGCACATAATCCAAGGGTTTCAATAAAATGATGTAAAACGTTACTCCATCTCATCTTTGCTAGCGTTTTCGTTTTCTTCAAATTCTTCAATTAAATTGTAAAATGTGCCGTAATTTTCCGTAAGCTGTTTAATTTCCGCTTTATACAAATTTAATCTTCTTGTTTGATCATTTACTTGTTGAATAATTTCAACTCCGTTTCTTTTCAATTTTGGCTTAATTGTTAGAATTCTTGCAGTTTCTTTTTCATGCAAAATTTGTTCTTTATTTGGTGAGTACAAAAGATTTTTTGCAAGCCAATCGAATTCGTATGGTGTTAAGCAAACACCACAAGTAGTTGGTTTTCCGTTCAGAAAGGCTCTAATGTCGGCCAGTATAAAATTGTCACTTACAGCATCGTTTACAAGTTGCTTTAAAGAAATACATTTTTATGTCCAATGGTTTTGTTACTTTCGTTTATTGTAACAGAGTAAAGTGTTTTCCACTGAGTTTCAGCCGATTTCGCAGAGACTTTGGACATTTTTTAACAAAAATTTAAGAATTTTAAACTAAAGAAAATTTTTTACTTTAATTTTACGTAAATGTTTAAAAAAACTTAAAATGGAATAAAGTAATGGCTTTATATACACAAACTAATAAGGCGTTAACCAATTATTTCTTTCAATTCTTTAGCCAATAGAAATGAACTGTTAGTAGATTGAATCCAATTCCAAATATAATACGATTTTTTAAATGAACAATTAATGCTATTTTTAAAATTTTTGCATATTTTATTATGTATATCGCAACATACATTATTTGTCGAATTAACTTTTTCAAATGTTTTGTATGTAGGGCATGTTGACCCTTCAATATTAATATAAATAAAATCTAATGTTTGTATATTTAAATTTCTTAAAAACAAAGCTGCCTGTTTATTTTTTACAGCAATTATTGGCTTATCATCAGTTTTAATTTTTTCATATATATGTTTTATTAAATTTTCTAATTTATCTCGTTTCCAAAGTTTGCTTGATTTTTCACAAAGTATATTATTAAGCGGCAATCCATGAATAAACTTTGTTTGATAGTTGATAGTTTTCCAATTTTTCTGAAGCACTTTTATAGGTAATTTATTTTCAATTTCAAAACAAAATTTTATATCATCATTATAAACTGATATTTCTCTTGGATAAAAATTTCCAGAAATGTAAAAACCTTGCATATCGCAAACAGCACAAACATATTTAGTGTATTCCATATTGTTTTTAAACTTCACTACTTAAAAAACTTTTTGCAAATGAAAAATTTCCAAATATTTTATTCATTCGTTTGTCATTTAGTTTAGTATTACAATTAAATCTCGAAATAAAATCATTATATGTTAAGCCAATACATTTAAATATTATATACAAAACACAATAATGTCCGCAAGTGTTTGATGAAGTATTTTGTAATGCTACTTTATTATATTTCCAGCCAATTTTGCAATTATTTTCTAAAAAATCAAAGAATTTGTTATGCAAAGGTGGTAAACCGAAAGAATCAAAATATTCTCCTTTTCCTTCACTATTTATTGAGATACAAATCCAATGTTCACCTGGTTTACTAGAAGGATGTGTATTTGCTATTTAATTTATTGGCAATTTAATTTTATTTGGAAGCAAATCTAATGAAAACACTCCTTTAAAGCATTTAAATTGTTTTAATAATTTTTTAATAATTAATGTATCCATAAAATATTAATTAAATTCATAAATTGGGTTTCTTTCTTGATTTATTTCTAATAAAGTATCATAATCTAAATACACTAAAACAGTAATTGCTTCTTTTAGAGGTTCTTTAAAACGCACTTGTAATCGAAGAAATCCAAATTTTATTGGATTAACGTATCCAGTTGAACAGCATCCAGAGTTTAGATCAGGTGAAAAATTTACTGCAAAAATTGTATTTCCTTTAGCAAACGCTTTTCTGTCAATTGTAATACATGAATCACAGTTATCTTGATTTGTTGTTTCAAATAAACTTAAATATTCCCGAATGTACAATCCTCTATCAAAATCTGGAGTAAATGCTTTTTCAGGATATTGAATACCATTTAAATAAAATGATAAATGACTTAAATTAAAATGTTCATAATTAAATGGGTTTAATGTATATGACCCATTAAATGCGCTATGATTTACAAAGGCTACAAATGCTCTTCTGGGTAATTGGCCATTATGAACGTTATCTAATATTGTATCTTGTATGCCTTTATTTATTGTAATTGGAATAACAAAGCTTTCTCTTGTTTGATATTTTGCATTAGCTATATCTAACCCTTTTAATTGTCCTTCAAGTACTGGTCTTGCTATTTTAGACCTGTGCACAAAAAGCGATGATTCTAAAAATTCAACATTTGATACACGCACATCATTTGAACATATCATATAAAATGAAGGATCATTACAAATAAATTTTAATCTTATATTACACCCTCCAATTAAAGCTTTATTTTGTTCAAATAAAGGCAAATAAATTTTTCCCATTAAATCTAATTCACGTCCTTGTTTATAATCATCAGTAGATCCTTCTTTTGCTGGCATAATAAACTCAGACCGTACCAAATTAATATCTTGTTGTTTTCCAGGTTCATCTTCATACCATAGGCCCGCAGTTAAATGAGAACTTCTTGCTTCTTTATTTTTACCAAGCTTTATTTCAAAATCTGTTTTGTATGGATAAGTTTGATGAGGTAATGTAACTGTACGATCTCCAATAATTAAATCAATTTGTTTAAATAATGAGCTTAATAAATTATTTACAGGAGACACATATTTCCAATCAGAAAATGATACTTTTGTATTCATAGGTTTTGAAATATAAACTTTTAATCGTAAATAAAACCAAGTTTTGTCTAAACGAACATATTCATCAATTCCTGAAGACAAGCTAAATTCAATAAATGATTTTGAGTCCAAAGTTGATGTAGGTCTGTGCTCAGACAAAATATCATTTTCAATGGTAGCTTGAGTTGGAGGAATTGCAAAAATATCAAACTCATTTAGCGGAGTTACACTTGACATTTTATGTATTGGAGGCATTTTTGATTGATTTGTTCTACACTTGTCAAATTTAAAACAAGAAGTGATAAAACAAATTACTTAAATTATGTTAAAATATATTAGCGCATGCGCAGTAATAACACAAATTTTTAAAAATTAGATTTTTCGCTTATTTAAAAATGAACAAAATGGAGACCATTTTAAATGTTCTAATATTGGATTATCGTTTGCTGACCATTTGTATACTTCTAAATCACAAAAATTACATTTCACTCTATCCTCTTTATTAGTGTAATAAAATCCGCTTTTAGCTAAATCTTTTACATTAATATAAGGAACTGGCCAATTGTAAAATGATTCAATTCTGTATTTTTCAAAATTCATTTTAAGTTTTATTAAATCAGCTATTGCAGTTAAAATACATTGTTCACAACTTTTATCGATTTCAATTTCTTGAAAATTTCCGCAAATATCATTTCCATGTTTGTGCCCAAAAGGTTTTTTAACTGGCGTACTTTCACTCTTTGAATTCATTTTTAAAATAAATGCTTAAACTGGCTAATTCGTTGTTTAGAAGATTTTCTTGATTTTTTTTTAGTTTTCCTTTTCGCTTTCTTTTTTTTAATAACTTTAGTTTTTATTTTAGGTATTGACGTATTAGCAACAGATTTGCGTCTTTTTCTTCGTTTACGCCCTTTTCCAGTTTGAGCAAATCGTTTTGCTCGGTCAATTGTATCTGTTAAAACTTGATTCCCTGTTTCAAGCAATCTATTTTTGGCTGATTCTTTCATATCTTGTCCAATATTTGCACCTGTTGATAATATATGTTTTCCAAGATAAAGACTTAATGGCTTCAATATATTTTTAAAAATTGAACCAAAAAATCCATAGCCTCGCTGATAACGTGTGCCTTCGAAAAAAGTCATTCCATTACCAGCTTGATTTTTGTAATAATCTATATATGGATTATTCATTTTTTTGTTTTATAATTAGTTTTACTTGCACACGTCCGCACTCAAAGGAGATATCTTGACCAGTGTCGTCTTTTATAATTATTTGAATGCTATCCAACGAGTTTGAGATTAAAAAAATAAAATGGGGCGTGTCATAAATTTTTGTTATTGTCTGACCGTATTTAGCGTCAATTGGAACATCTACTATTCTTAAAAGTTGAGCAAATGCATCGCCTACAAACGTATGTTCAATAATGTCACTGTAAACATACAAACTATGACACCCTGCGTTTAGTTCAGCTGCTCTCGGTCCATAATATATGCCTTCTGGCGAAAATGTTTTATTAATAAAATTTGCTAATTTTAAATTTGATTGCCCAGACAAATTTAATCGATGATTTTTTTTACATTTATCCAATAAAGATTCATTTTCTTCTGAAGATAACCCCAAAATATTTTCTAGCTCTTCTCCCAAATAAGGATAAATAACTTCTTTTTTACAAATACCAGGAACAATTCTAACCCGCATATTTATTTTATCAAAATATAATTGTGGAGATCTTGACAATACAGTTTGAGTTAATCCTAAATTTTTATTAACTTCATCCAATAAAACTACAATTTGCTCGTAATAACCTTTTTTCATTTTTGGCGATTTAACAATTGACGATGCTAAATGCCCAATGTTATCAAATAAAATTTCTTTTGAATCAGTTTGATTTGGATTTGTTGGATCAATTTGTTTTATATTTATTTCATGGCAAAAATGTCCCTCAAAATTATAGTAAGAAAAACCAATATTGTTCCGCACGTTAAACCATGATTTTGTATATGAAATTTCACAAAGTCCTGCACTCCAATTTTCGTCTCTTGGAAAAACTAACTTTTTATTTAGTTTAGTTTTATAATTTGTAATTTTATTATAAGAAAATTCGGATCTAGATTTAACATTACTTGGTAATGTTATATAAAACTCTTGAGCCATTGACATTTTCAGTTAAATTGTTAAAAGTTTCGTTAATTAAAATTCAACCTCCACAAATGTTTTTATATTCAATATTAGAAAAATAATATGCGTAAATTAAATGTGCAATTATATATAAAGTAAAACACAAAATAAATATAAAAAATTGAATGAACATTATAAACTAATATCAGAAATATTATTATCGATTGCTTTTATATCATCAATTATTTTTAATTTAGGGTTTGGCATTATGTATCCAAGGGAACCAGTCAATATGATTATCGAAATATTTTGATTTCCCCATTGAAATGTTAAATTAAATAAGCTAACACAAACAACGATTGCAATTAAAAACACTTGAAAACTAAATAAAATTACATCCGAATTCAAAATTTTGTTATTAACTTTATTTTCCATCATTTATATTAAATAAATCTTTAGCTGGAATCCAAGAGTTTTCGCTTTCGGAATGGTTTAACCACTTTACAAAATAAAATTTTTTCTTTTTAATATATTTTTCTTTTATTATCTTTTCTACTCTAAAAATATTATCAGGTTTAATTTTTTGAATCTCGTCAATATAAAATTTTTTATTAATAGAATAATTTTTATTATTATTTAATTTATAATAAGGTTTGTTCAGTCCTTTTATAGTTTCGTTTACTTTAAATGTTTCATCTGTCCAATTTGGGTAATAACCGCGCTCTAGCGGTTTTAAAATGTACTTTTGCCTAACGGTGTCACCAACTGATATGTTTGAATTTTTATAGCTACGTAACATATCTCTTTTATTATTAAAACCGTATAAATTTTTAAAAACAATTTCTTTATTATTAATATTAACTTGATTCGGAGTCATTTTAATTGACCGATGATAGCTATTGTTATATGAATTAATTAAATCATCTAATATATTAATATAATTACGTTTCCCTGTTTTTGTAAAATATTTAAACATTTTATTTTTTAAAGTTCGATTGAATCTTTCAACAATGGCACATTTAATTTCAGAATTTTTTGTTGTAAAATGATTTATGGAATATGATTTCATTAATTTTTTAAATTCTAAATTAATAAATTCTTTACCATTATCTGTTTGTAATTTAAAAGGTATATTATTATTAAGAATTTTTTTAAAAGCATTTGTAATTGAATTTGCACTTTTGTTTTTTAATTCACAAGACCAAACTTTTTTTGAAAACACATCAATTATTGTCAATATATAATTGTGCCCGTCGTTATTATTATTAAATTCTTTCATATCAATTAAGTCTGCTTGAAAATTTTCATATGGACTTTCGGCAACTATTGGATTACGTTTAAATTTCCTTCTCGCTTGTTTATGTAAAATGTAAACAATTTCTCCAGATAACCAGTCTTTAACTTCTTTTAATTTTAAATTTGGAATTTTATTTTTAGCCGCAATATATAAAGATTTCACCACTCCAAATGATCCAGGATCTGAAGCATTATAATATATATTTGATAATATATTTTCCATTTTAATCATTTGTTATAGCCCAATCGTTTGGATCAATTTGCTCATCTTCAATGTCATCAAAATTTTGAGATATTTTACGTTTTCTACTTTGATCGCTTACTTCGTGTTTATTGGAATTTTCATTACTTTTTACAAGTTTATGTTGTGGCTCGTCAATCTCATCTTCTTCGATACTGTTGTCAAACACTTCGCTTATGTTTCTTTTCTTAGTTGTTACACTAGGCGTCTCTTCTTCTTGCACAATTTTTTTGCGGTTTTTATTGTTATTTATATATTGAATTAATTTTGATTTTACATTTTCGTTAATTATTAATGAAGGGTCTACATTACACATGTGTAACAATTCTATAAATTCATTTTCCCCATATAAAATTTTTCCAGTTGACATTGCATGGGTAATTAAGTCAATAACATTTGATTTTTTTAAATATTTACCATTTTTTATTTTAATTCTCAAATTTTCATCATACCCTGTTGACCTTGCTAATTTCATAATAATTTTTAATATTTTGTAAATTTTGTCATAAATTTTAGCTTTAATTTTATCTTTTTTCGGTTCAACATCAGAGCTAATTGTCCCAGTATTTTCTACTTCTTCTTCAATCGATCCACCAATTTGGTTAGAAGAAATATCAGGAACAAGGGTTATTTTTTTAGCGAATGACATTGCCTAATAATGATGCGACTGCACTTGCTGCTGTTGAACGAATAAATGGCAAAAATCCTCCAATTTGTTTGTGTTTAAATATTCTTTTTTGGGAAATTCTATCTTTAGGATATTTTAAAATTAATTTTAATAATTTAATATATCCTATAATAATTTTTTTTGATTGAAATTTAATTTTAATTTATTTAAAGAAATATTATGTACAATTTCATGTAAAGCTTTAAAATAACATTTTTTATTTGACATTTCATTTAAAATTGATTTTTTTAATTTAGGGCATTTTGTATCACAATACAAATGCATTGTTTTCATACATTGACGCAAGTTTTTAGACATTTTAAACAAATATTAAATAAACCCAAATGGAATAAACTTAAATTGAGTTTCTTTTAAAGGTATAATTCTTGTTTTCAATCGAAATTTTTCTGGCGTATCTTGTTTAAGGTCTACAATCAAATAACCGTGTGGCACATGTGTTGCCTGTTCATAAGCTGACATAAAATACTTATAATTTGAAGGATACAATTGTTTACCTAAAGTCATAATTTGCATTTTGTCTCTTGGGCTTTTGAATATAATGATATAATGAGAATTTAAATTTAAATCTCTATAAATTGGTCCTTTATAATATAAATTTTGTGATAATAGTATTACACTTTGGCGATTGTGATGCGATCCTTTGGTGAATAAATCAATTACAAATTTATTATTTTTTATTTCTGTCATTAAATCATCAATTATAATTATATCGCAATTTTCTGTATTTTCTTTTTCGGGAACTCCTTCTACATATTTTAATTGAATATTGCTTATTTTTTAACCATAAATATTTTGCCATTTTCCGTAAGCCCAAATCACGTTGATTTTTTCTTTGTTTAAATTATGTATAATAGTAGAAAAATTTTTAAAATATTTCTTATTAAAATTGTTTTGCCAGATCTAGATGGTCCCGCTGCATTTGCGGTAAAAGGATGTTTGAATTGTAAATGTTTTATTTCAACTACTTCTTTATTCATTTTATATAACCATATGGCAATGTGTCATTTCCATTAATACGAAGTTTTTCAGACATTACTCTAAATGTTTTATCAAAATATCTTGTTTTAACTATATGCATCTTGTCAGAATATATATTCATTTGAGGAATTTTTAGCGCGTCATTGTTTTCCACGCCTTTATCCGTTATATAATTATTAGCTAAATCAACCATTGTTTCCATTTTAATTATATTTTGAGCTGTATGTGTTAAAGTTATGCCTTTAGCCTTTATTGGTACAATTGGTTCTGTTGCATTTTCTGGCCAAATTTCCATTGCATATACCTTTGG
>JAQIYC010000784.1:0-11546 GCA_034699545.1 Porobelba spinosa | reverse complement strand
TGCACGTTAGAGTCGATGTGCTCTCAAAATTAATTGGATTAGCGTTTGAAATAGGTTAATTTTTGATGTAAAATTTTAAAATTTTTAACTGACCTCCCCCTGGACCCCCCCCCTAGAATTTTGAGAAAAATTTTGCTATTGACCCCATGCTGGACCCCCCCTGACCTGACCAAGTCTGGTTAGGTCTGGTTTTAACCCCATTATCTAAACGTAAATTTAAGTTTTTGCATAAAATCTAACAAAATTTACTTGACCTGGCCAAGTTTTTTTTAAGTGTATTCTTAATAATTAAAGTAAATAACTTTATATTAAATTAGAAAAAAGATATTTTTACTTTTTTTTTACGTAAGTATATTTGTTAATTGTTAGTATTTAAAATAATGTTATTAAAAACTTTGAATTTAACAAAATTTTATAATTTTAAATTTAACTTCATAATAATAAAATTAGTAAACTTTAAATATTAAATAAACAAATTTTTAATTCTGGGACATTTCTATGTCAAGGCATGATTCTTGCCAAGACACGGAACAAGATATGAAAATAGAGGATGTGCTTCCAAATACTGGACACCTGGTCACCCTAGCTATGCCAGTGATATATACAGTATATTGCTAATACATATATAATACTGTATATACGGTATATAGTTTATTATAATTTAAATTGATATCAAAACAGCAAAATAAGCAAGATGAAAACTTACGGCAATTATAAATGGATGGATTGCAAACTCCTTCGTAAGGAATGACAGAACAGCCTTCGGGAGGCGGAGGACAGCTCTGCCAAAAGCATTGAACGGATCCCTTAACGCACACACATTGATGGCATGGATTCCTTCTCACAATCCTCTCTCCCGACAAATAATTGCTTCCTTTGAAAAAACACGACGTCTTTCCCGACAGGTATTTGTAAATTACTTTTTGATCTAAAAATTCAATTTTTATTTTTTATTTTGTGTAAAACTATTAATTCAATTACCATTCGGTTTAGAATTATTGCGAGTGTCGGTGCTGTTGGCACTAGAAGAAGACATACAATAGGTATATGGCAATAGAATTGAAATAATTATAATCAACAAAACGATAGAATGGAAACGGCTCTGCATTTTGTGTGTTTGTGTGGAAAGAATAGCAATAAATACTTTCATTCTTTCGCATTAGTCTCGTCTCTTCTCTTCGCCAATTGCCAGCATTGAAGGCATGGGTAGTTTTTTGAGTAATGACAGCTTTCTCTCTACCCAAGACCTTGTTGTTGGTTCCATACCTATATCTTAGTTCTATCATTAAACCTATAGGGTATGAAAAGCCAACTCAACGCTAAACGGGTAACCGCTGTACAACTAATACATGAAACATAACTTTTACGCAACCATATATTGCAGGGTTAGCCAAAGTCTGTCAGGCCAGGTCAGGGGAAGTTCAGATAGGAGTAAATGACTCATTTTTGGCCAAAATACTAGGGGGGGGGGGGATCTAGGTGTATGGGTTAGCTCAAAAACAAGATGGCAGATTCCCGCCAAAATTTGGCGATAAACCTCCATTTTGTTTCCGAAAACCGCGATTAAACCTGATTAAACCGGATTTAAACTAATTTACCACTAGATCAAGCTAATTTATCACTAAATTAAGATAATTTAACTGGATTTAAATTAAATTTAACGTTAATTTAATTAAATTAACCGCTATTTTTTTAAATAACGGCAAGAATTTCCGGCCGCCTTCGGCGGCCGCCAATTTTTTAAGAAGAAAGTCCTATATTTGACCAAAATCCCAGGGGGGTTTAAAGGCCGTTTTATTCCTCAATCCCTCTTGGCTAACCCTGATATACTGTATAATAGTTATTCAATAACTTATAGACATCATTGCCCCCAAGCATTCTACCGGTGCATCTGAGCCAGCATTTAGTGCAGACTAGCAATTCAATCGAAAATTTGTTTTGATTTTAATATTAACGCTAAAAAATCTATAATTGCATTTAATTTTGAATTTTAAACTAAATAATTAAATATTTATTAATGAAAGAATTATAATTGATTAGTTGTGCAATCAATTAGTTTTGAATAACACAATCACTTGCTTTAACCTTTTAACACTTTCATTTAAAAACTCTCATTTTTAAAAGAGTTAAAACATATTAAATAAATACAAATATTGTATAAAACCCCTCTTATAAAAATTGAGTTTGGCAAAGGAATTACACTATAAACTTTTTAGTGTATTTAATGTAAAAATAAACTGAATTTAATTAAATTAAGGCTAAATTCAGTTTAAACCTAGTTAGCTTAGCTTAAATTATTGTTAAATTTGTTTTAACTCATTTAAAATTGATTAATTGTGGTTTAAGCACGCAAAATTAAGCAGGAATTTGCCATTTTATATTTCAGCTAACTTTGATCTTTCTAGGATTATGCCATTTCAAAAAAAATTATATTTTGGCCCCTAACCCGCCCTGTTCTAATAGAACTTAGTTTATACTAAAATTAATAATAAATATTGGCCAAGGTCCTTTAGATGTGGGAGATTGAGAGGTAAATGATTAATTTTTTGCAAAAATTTAAAGAGCGGATTTGTCAATTTCTGCAATTATTGCAGCATATTGTCATTTTGTTTCAAAAACTGCAATCGACGTTAAATTAAGCTAGTTTAATTTACATATAATAAGCCATTTTCTGCCGCATTTGGTGGCCAGAATTTTTGAGAGAGAGATTCTATGTTTGGATAGAATACCTAGCGAATTATAACCAGGGTTGGCCAGACTAAATCTGATCAGAGAGGGTTTAGGTGTGGCAAATAACTTATTTATGGCCCAAATTTTACAGGAAGGTCTAAGTAAGGCTCAGCTTAAAAATTGGCAGATTTCCGGCTAAGTTTGCGCATTAAAACGCCATTTTGTTTTTGAAATAAGCAATTAAATCAGATTTAATTGAATAAAAATTAAATTAAAACAAGATTAAGTTAATTAAACTAGATTTAAACCCAATTTAACCTTAATTTAGTTAAACAAAGCCATTTTAAAAAATGGCATAAAAATTTTCCTGCGACCATCGGCGGCGCATATTTTCTATAAAGTTTTATATTTAAGCAAAGTCCTAGGGCAGGAGGGTCAAAAACCAAATTTTATCTCAGGGGGGTTTTGCGGACCTAGACTTTTCCATTGGCCAACCCTAGTAATAGAGAAATTTTTCAGCTAGGGGTCTGACACTTTGTTAGTGAACCCTGATGAATGATATAATTATTTAACCAATTAATTATTTATAAAATAAAATATCATATATGAATTAATAAAACGTTTTTCAACCCAATATAAACAAGGTATTTGTTAAAACGTAATTTGCAATTTTATTTCTTTTATTTTTAAAAATTTTTACCGACAAATATTTATATTTTAAGTATCACTCGTTTGGCAACACTAGTGACCGACTTTGCAATCGGACAACAGATTAATCAAATGTAATGACAAAAGCGGATGAATAGCATATATTATCACAAAACTCATCGAAAGATCTGTTCTATAACTGAGATAAAACGGATCAATTCATTATAAATTCGATATTTGTTGAAATATATTTAAAGTTAAATTTATTTTATATTAAAAATATATAATTTAAATTCTATAATGTAAATAATAAATATTTGGGTAAAACAACACTAATTAAAATTAGTAAATAGTAACTATTATAACCAAGATCATTTAATTTATGGCAATTTTAATTTTCGCAGCAGAAAATACATTTAACCCAATTTTAATTCATTGATCAAAAGTTTTCGATTTGTATTTGTGATTCACTTTTTGTAGATTTAAGTTTATCTAAATAAAAAATTAATAAATATATTTTATAATAAAATTATTATAAATACTTTGTTAATTATTAAGACTATATACCATAAATTTATTTTGCCAATTTGAAAATGTATCTTGCAAGAGTTCGCCACTAAAAACCACTTCTAATTTTGATGAATAAATTATTGGCACTAACAATACAAGTTACAATACATTAACATGTATTGTACACGATAATAACAATACATTATCAGTGCCTGCATCTGATTAGCATGATACTTATAATTTATATTTTATAATGTAAAATCAAACTCTAAACAAAATATTAGCAAAATTAAAACAAGAATAAAAATTTTAATTAATATTTTTTAAATAAGTTATTTTTGAAGATTTGAATAAAATTTTGTTTTACTATTATAAATTTAAATAAAATTATTTAATTTTTCAAAATGTCAAATTTTACAATTTGGAAAATATTCATAAAATTTCTAAAAAAGTAGTGAAAATGCGTATTTACTTATATAAAAATACCTGCATTCGGTCAATTGACCTTATCCCAAATATATAAATAAAAATACGCAAACCAGACAAAAATGCTTTAAAAATGCAAAAAAAAAATTTCTAATATTTTTATCCTTGTTTTAATTTTGCTAATATTCGTTTGGCTTGTTGGCGCCAATAATTAATTTATAAAAATTAGTACTGGTTTTTAGTGGCGAACTCTTGCAAGATACATTTTCAGCCTGGAAAAATAAATTTATGCTATATTCTATATTAAGGATAAAATGATCTTGATTTCTGTTATAAACAAAAAATATTTTCAACTCTATTTAAAAATAAAATTTTATTTATTTATAAATTTAATTATAATTATTTTATTTTATGTTATAAAAAATTTTATAACAAAAGATATTAATCTTAGATTTAAAATATCAAGTAAATTATATACAGTGTAAATAATGTTAAATTAAAAAAAACTTAATTTAATTTAATTTAATTTAATTTGTATTTTAAAATTATATTTTCTTAAAATTTCAAAATCGTTTCATTTCTTGTTCTAAAAAAGATCATTTTGTAAAATCATTTTAATGTAAAAATTGAAAAAATAATCTCCAACTGAGCTGTGGCTGACGACCCATACAGAGACCATAAACTTCTTTACTTCTATGGATCAACAGTTTCTGATTTGAATTTTAATAAATCGTTTTGAAGTCTACAAAATGTCAATTGAATAAATTAAACATTTTATTTGAAAACAACTTTCAAAGTAGTTTTATTGAAATAATTTTTTAAAATTTTATTCTTAAATTATAACTAAACTTAAAAAAAATTAAAAATAATAAAAGACTAAATTAAGTTTAAATAGTTGTAAAAACAAAACAAAAATAATAGTTTTGTCATTTAAATGTTTTAACAATTCATTCGACTATAAATAGACAATTAAAGATATATTGCATAATATATAAGCAATGTCAAAATAAATGCGTTACGTCTTGCTGCAATTTAAAGATTTATTAATAATTAAAACTTTCAACAATAACATTGTAATTAAGAGTTTCACAACATTAGTAGTCCATAAAAATACAAATTAAGGTAAACTTTTAAAAATTATATATTATTTAGTTTATCGAACTATTAGTTGTTTCAAAAATAATTATTAAAAATATATTAAATTGTTTGCATTTGAAAATAGTTTGTAAACAATTTGCATGTATTTAATTAAACAATTAAATTAGTAAATAGTATATTTCAACTTTTCAAATTTTAACCAAAATTTAGTCTAAATGTTAAACATTTAACTTTAAAAGTTCACTTAAACCAAAATTTGGATTAAATTATTCCTTATTCTGAATACCTACGTAATTGGTATCGCCCGCGAACCGCCCCAACAATCGACCAAATCATACCTTAACTTAACCTAAAATAAAGAAATAACATTGAAATTTTAAACCCTTTGACCTGGGTTCATAATACTTGCATATTTATGCATAAGAGATGGTCAGCAATAGTTCGATGTTTGCATACACCAAACTCCTCCCCTCCCCCAGAGAAGCATAGGATCTGAGTGAAACAGTCATAGATGAGTTTGAATTCAATATTAACTCTTTGAGTATTCATAAAATACTATTTATTTCATTACAAAAGTTTATATTCATTAAGAAAATTATTTGTTATTTAAATAGTTTTAAATAGTATTTAAACGATTTTCTTAATGAATATAAACTTTTGTAATGAAATAAATAGTATTTTATGAATACTCAGAGTTAATATTGAATTGTATCTCATCTATGACTGTTTCACTCACATGCTATGCTTTTCTGCCTTCCCCTTAAGGATTGACTCAATTTATTGTTTAATTGATTTCTAAATCGAAATAATAATCCCAAACTGATTGACAATGACTGCCCAGTTCTTAGCCCTGCTCATAGCCGAGTACTTTGTTTCGAGACATGTCTGGCCTCTCGTATGAATTCCTTTACATCGATTTGTTTTCAATTTTATATATTCTTATGATTTATATATATTATGAGAAACCGAAAGAATTTTCGTCACCGAAAGTCATTCACTACATGTTCGAGCCGTTAGACTGAATTTCAATTTATTGTAAATTAATTTAAGAAAAACATTTGAATTTTGAATTGATTGCAAAATCTTTACAATTAAGTGAATCCAAAACTGAAAATAATTTTGACTGAAATTGAAATAAATACTAAATTTAATGTTTTTTCAAATCTATTAATAATTTTTAAAATATATTAACCGACAAATAAAAACTTGATTTAAAATAAATTAATTTAAGATTAAATGCTTTTTTTTGAATCAAAATTTAAGAAAAGTTACATTTTTTGGTTGGCATTGGATTTGTATTATTACTAAAAATATAATAATTTATTTAATTAAAAATTGAGTTTTGGTTTGAATGAGAATATAATTAATAAGTATTTAATGTTTGGCAACAAATGAATCGATGAATCCGTAAATCAATAATCAAATGAATTGATTGGAAGAGTTGGCGAACTCTTTGCGCAAATTGATGACCACTTTGGCCAACGCTTCCGCATTGACGCCATTCTCCAGAAGTTTGAAACAAATGGCAAGGCTTTCGAGGTCTAAGTCTGTCTTCAGAATAGTCGACATTTCGTGTATGACTTCCAACACCTCTTTGGATCCGTTCGGTCGCTCATCCAATGGCGACACCAGACGACACGAACTCATTTCATTCAAATCACTTCCACTCGACTTGCCGTCCATTGTCTTCACTTTCGATTTGAAGTGTATCTTAATTTAGGCAAAACTAGCGATTGATATCAAAATATTTAAAATTATTATTATTTTCTAACAATTCATTCAAATTAAACACAAAATCAAAACATTTTATGTAAATATTGACGTAATTTATATATATATTGATTAAAATATTCAATAATTATTGTCTTCAACACGTGTTTTGATTTAGTCTTAAATATGAATTCGTGTAAAATTGAAGACCATTTGAGTGATGACTCTTCAGATTGGAGTTCCGCCGAAGACCTCGAAGATTGGAAACAAGACTTAAATGAAATTTTGTGTTTATTTTGTAGTCAAAAGTTTGATTCAATTGAGAAAAGTTTTGCTCATTTGAAGAGTTGTCATGATTTGGGTTTAATTGATATTTGTGTTAAAAATAGATTCAATTGTTTTGATTACATAAAACTCATTAATTATATTCGAGTTAATAAACCCGAAAGCAGTCGAATCGTCGATATAATTGAATCGAAAGTTTGTGAATCCGAAGAGTTTATGAAACCAGTCATAAGTGACGACCAAATGCTTACATTCGGTATTTGTTCGAAGATTTCTTCAATAAATCATTTTTTTAATTTTTGTTTTATTCCAGACATCGAAAGCGAATCAGTTTTATGTGAAAATGATTTGACGACAAGTAATGATAAATCAGATTATGAACAGTTGTCTAATAAACAACTGATTCAAAGGTTAAGACATTCGGAAGAGTATATCAAAGAATTGGAGAAACAGTTAACAGAAATGAAAGGTTTGTTCAATAGCTGTATGAGTGAAGACGTGTCGTCTGAACGAGACCTGAATGTGAGTCAATTGTCTGCGTCTGAAGACTCGCAATACGTGTCTTCGTATTCGCATTTTGCCATTCATTACGAGATGTTAAGCGACAAAACCAGAACCAAATCATATGAAGACGTGATTCTCAAGAATCGCAACTTTTTCAAAGATAAGACTGTTTTAGACATCGGTTGCGGAACAGGAATATTGAGTTTATTTGCGGCCAAAGCCGGCGCTAAACTGGTTGTTGCCGTCGATGCGAGTGATATCGTCCACAAAGCCATCGATATTGCGATCGAAAATCGATTTGATTCGAGAATTCGATTCATTAAAGACAAAATCGAGTCAATCCGATTCGAATCGCACGGTTTGCCCCAAAAGTACGACATAATCGTCTCGGAATGGATGGGATATTTCCTACTCTTTGAGGGAATGTTAGACTCAATACTTTACGCCAGAAATTGTTTGCTAAACGACTCGGGAGTTGTGTTGCCCAACAGAACCACTATATCTATTGCCGGCTCTTCCGATCAAGACCTGCAGAGACGATACATTCGTTTCTGGGATAATGTCTACGGATTTCGAATGACTTCAATGAAGACCGAAATCTTAAGCGAAGCTATCGTTGAAAGTGTGGCTCAAAATAAGATAAACACAAGAGTTTATGTCATCAAGTCTTTCGATATAATGGAATGCAGTCCCGAAGAGACCCACAATTTTGAAACAGTCTTCCAATTGGTCTGCACTACCGATGAGCCGATTGTGGCGATCGTCGGTTGGTTTGACTGTATATTCGATTCCGAACCGTTCGAACACAAACACATTCTCTCGACCACTCCGTTCACCGATTGCACCACTCATTGGAAACAAACGGTTTTTCTGTTGAGAAAACCGATTGTTTGTAAAGTCGGCGATAAAATCGACGGCAAAATAAAAGTTTACCGAAATATCAAAGAAATTCGATCTCTAATCGTCGACATTACCATCGGTTCCAATGATAAACAAGTTTTTTATTTGTCTTAACTTTAAATAATTATTCAATTCATTTAAAAATAAAATTCACAAAAAATGAGTCAATCTTTGAGACTATTCTGTAAACCACTTGACTTTCTTCGCTTTGGGAACCACTCGATCGCTGGTATTGTCTTTGAAAACGTTTTTCCGTTTCCTGTAATGCAAATCATGTGAGTCTTGTGTTTCTCGAACTTCCCTTTTACTCGATTTTCGTTTTTCGACTTTTTGTTTGTGTTTTATCTCTTTATTTGCTTTGATTTGATTCTTTCGCAACTTTTTTCCTCTCGTTTTCAGCCTTTTCTGCATTTCTCCTAATTTTCGGTTCACTTTCGGTGCTTTGATTTTCTCATTTTGTTTGTTCGGTCGCGACATAACTCCGCTATATTCGACCGATTCTTCAGTCGGTTCGTCATTAACAGCAATATTCTGGTCATTCGATTCCTTGTTCTTCAGATTTGCGTTCATTCGATGCTTTTTCTTATTCAACGCAACTTTGTTTTCAATCGAAAACTCGACAATCGGTCGCTTCTGTGTCCCAAAAATGTTTGGATTATTGTTTAATTGTCTCAATGCCTGCAATGCGTGTATATGTTGTCCGAACTCTACAAAACCGAATCCTTTTGTTTTACCGAATTTCTGGTCAGACTTTCGAATATCGAACATAACTCTAGCCTTTGAATCGAATCATAGTTTATATTAAGAATTTGATTCGTATAGAAAAGAAAGATTAAAACGGATTAATACCTCCACTATCTTCGCGTTCTTATCCTTAACCGCAGACACGAAAAGAGTTCTCAACTGATTGTTGTCGTAATTAAGGGGAAGATTATGAACGCAAAGACGGGTTTGCGATACGAAGTGGTGATTGTTTTGAAGCATTTTTCGCTTTCGGGTTTCGAGCTTTAGTTCAATTAATTTAATGTCAATTCAAATAATAAATAAACAGATCTAAGACTTACGGCTAATCTCTTGGAAAGATCGGATTGAGAGACGCCTTCAGCCGCCGGTGACTCGGGATATATGAGGCCTTCTTTGGCTAAATACAGATTTCGCTTATCTTTGTCTTTCATTAACCGCTTTTCGTGAAGATCTTTGAGTTTATTTCGAGTGACGGCGAGCGAGACATTCAGTTGTCTTCCGTCCAAAAGGAGGTCTGAATTGGTTTGCGATTCATTCGCTTCCAAACACTTGTTTGCGTCGAATCTGTTCCGAAACTTAACGAAAGCGCTTCCCTTCGAGTGTTCGTAGACCTTATCGACACATAGTTTGCAATATTCTGTTTCACCGAATCGTCTCATCAGTTCATTCAGCGCTTCGGCGGTCGAGACAAACGACAGGTTCCGCACAAATACTGTTTTCTCTTCTGACGCGTCGTTCAATATCTTTGGATCAATTGGTTTCTCACTTTTCTTTTGGTCATCACTTCCGTAATCATCGGACTCTTCACCACTCAATGGTTCCTCCGCTTCGTCTTCTTCGCCATCGCTTCCCAACTCTTGATTCGTTCTCTTCTGACCCGTCTTTGCGTCACTCGAATCGTTTCCGCTGTCGATGTCATCAGTTTTAGTCAAGTCTTGGCTTTTGTTGTGATTTTCGAATTTCTTTTTAGCCAAAGCGAAGTCGACAGCAATGGTTCGGCCGAAGAGTTCGGTTCCGTTCATCGATTTGATGGCTTTGAGCGCACTTTTGATGGAATCAAAGCCAATGAAACAAAAGCCAAACATTTTTCCGTCGCTTTTCTTCGGAATATTCACTTCCAATATATTCCCGAATTGACAGAACTTTTCCCGAATTAGGTCTTCATTTGATTTAAACGAAAGATTTCTTAATATAATTCGCGATTTCTTCAGTTTTATGAAGTTTTTCTGCTTTTTTCGATTCAATCTTTTCTCGTCTGAAACCAAATAAGAATTTATTTGAAATTTTTGTCAATTATTTCAAAATAATTAAAAATCATTTACCGATTGATTTCGACTCCAT
The DNA here is from genome assembly GCA_034699545.1 of Porobelba spinosa. Taxonomy (NCBI): domain Eukaryota; kingdom Metazoa; phylum Arthropoda; class Arachnida; order Sarcoptiformes; family Damaeidae; genus Porobelba; species Porobelba spinosa. Next base: position 710 of record JAQIYC010000784.1, on the reverse strand, counting down.
TTGATTGATTGAATGATTAGTTTTAGTATTGAATCAAAATTTTAAACACAAACTCTTATTCAGTATTTATATTATTAATACTTTTTAAACACATGTTTCACAAAAATATGCAAATTATTAAAAAACAAAAATATAAATATATTTAATACGAAAATAACGTCAAAGTATTGGCAGAAACTAAACCCCAAAACAGAAAATGTTTAGAAAAGAATTAAAACCAAAAGACGTTTTAATTGAATTAAATGAAATGTAAACAAATTGAACGAAACATTTGATTGAATTGAAAACAATAATTATTATTGACTTTAGAGAGCGTTTCACTCATTAATCAATAGATTTGTGAAACGATTTATGCGAATATCCGCCCCTTTTGTGGTCATAATTATGAGATGTCTTCTGAATCGGCGCTCGAAGTGATTGAAATCGTATTTCGATTACATTAAACAAATCGCTTAGACTTAGTCCTAACCCAAACCCAAACCCAAACCCAAAGCCAATCCAATCTAGTCTTTGACCGAAGAGATGCCAAAAGAGTGTTTAGACGACTCGACTCGAGTCAACGTCTTAGTCATTGAACCAAATGGTGCTGAAGATAACGACAACACTTGTGCCGAAGAGGCCAATGACGACAAGAACGACAAAACGGATGAGTCGTTCTGTTCGAACGCGTCGTCGAACTCTTCGCCCGAGAGGTTGAGTCCGTTTGAGAG
>JAQIYC010000783.1:0-11553 GCA_034699545.1 Porobelba spinosa | reverse complement strand
TTACTAATTAAATATCAAATTTTACCTTAATACCTAGTTTCAAAGGTATTAACATACTAATTTTAATTCTTGTTTTTAATAATGAATTCTTAATGTATTCTTAAATTTAAAGCACTTTTAAATAATAGCGAAGACATTGCCATCTATTAGACAAAACAAACATTCGTTGAAATACACGACAATTCAAATTGAAATTTGAAGAGAAAATGCATTTTTATTGTCAAACAATCGCTAAAAGAGTGAAGTCTTCGCCGAAAATGTTTAGAGTTTTGATTCAAATAGCAATTCATTGACAATTGGGTTGATTTAAAAACAATTTATCGATTGTTTTTGTAATGAAAAGAATAATTAATGATTCCATTAATTAAAATTAGTTTTGTTTATAAAATAAAATATTGTTGACTTCAAAACCAATTGATCCCAACTCTGGACACATTGTCGGACATCTCATCCGAAATGATTGTATCGATTTTGGAGACAATCAATGAGTTCGAGCCCTTCGGACGGCTGTTAATGCCTTTACATCCGAAACAAAACGGATTATTGCCTTTGAATAACGTCTCGATTTGGACGAGTGCTGAGACCGACGCCAGTCGTGATCTCTTCAGAGCCCTTAAGGCCGTCACTATTGAGGACAAGAGTTCGGTAATTGAGTGCAAGTCTTGACTTGTTTTGTCGTTTTTGGTTCAATTTTTTTGTGTTTAGAGAGAAAACTGGATATTAAGGGAAAGTCTCGAAGGAGAGGAAGAGCTCTACTTCAGTGACAGAGTTGTGGTCTGGAGTCGAAGTGATGGCAACCAATTGTCTCATTTGGTTAAGACATTCACCGTTGAGAACAAGATTTGTGAAGCGATTTGGTGTGATTTTACCGACGAGTTGACCAAAAATATCGTTAAATCGATTTGTATTTTAGATAATATTTCGTTAGAGATCTTCACCACAACTGGAGATCACTTTCCAATTGCTCTTCAATTTCAAGTAATTTCTGTTTGTTTTTAAACTATTTTTTTAAATTTAATTTTGATTTTTAGGTCAAAAGAATATTTGCGACAAAATTCGGTCTTTTATTGGAAAGACAGCCATTGAGTAGTGAATTGAATGAAAAGCCGTTGCCATTGATATTCAGTTTAAGTCATCCGCTCAAAGAGATCGCACCCGTTATTATGAGTCGCTCTCCTATTGGCTTTAAATGCCCGCAAATCGGTTACATAACAGTCGAAGAAAAGCTGGAATTGGTTGCCATTATTGAAGAGAGATCTCTACTTATCTTCTATCACAAGAGTTCAGGCGTTCATGTCGTGTATCAGCTTCGGGAGGCTAATGATGAAGAAGTAAAATGGGTTACGAACTCATGCGGCGCCTCATCCATGGGTTTTCTGTCGACTGACTCTCCATTAGCGGACTCGCCGTTTGTTCCTTCGAGTAAACAATCGAGTTATCAAAACCACTTCAACTCAAACTCATTGACCTCTCCCTTCAGAAGTCGAAGTCTGAGCGCTTCAAAGCAGGGAATGTCTTCCACTTTAGGTTTGTCTTCAACGCCCAGTACTCTTAATCCGTCGACTCAAAGCATAACTCGAAGTTTAACCACATCTTCGTCGCCTTCGGTATTGTCTCCTTTGAGGAGCAGTCGCTTAGCCGTATCCCCGGCCTCGCCATCGCTCCGGACCTTTGGCACTACTCCGGCTCAGAATTCTATAATAGATTCGCAGTTGAGTCGAGTTAGAGATCAAAACATTAGTCCATATTTGAGCCCATTATCAATGACTCCTTTAAAGAACAGAAATTTTGATTTCCTTACGGACGACATATCAGAACCAATAATACCAGAGCTATCGCTCGAACATATCTGGAGTGAAGTCCAGTCGTCTATAACCGAAAAGGCGTCCAAAGTGTTCATCTCAACCGATCTGATGGGACAGTCGTATATTTGCCTTTTGATAAGTGAATCGCAAAGTCTAAAACTCATACGACTCGAGCAAAGCAATGACGGAATGAAACTCATATTCGGCTCAACGAATGTGATCAGTGCCAGAGATGCCGAACCTATTCCTGCCCTCAATATGATCGTAACCGTCGACTTGAATAACAATTTAGTTTTGTTTTGTGGGTTATATAAGACAAGTATTATTCACTTGCCGTCCACTCTCTGCACAGCTTTCACTAATTCTCTACTTTTGTCGCCCTCTTCTTCGCTATCCAACCGTTCGCTTTCATACCAGTCCCCTCTATATAAACGTTCGAGTATGACCACCTCTAGTCGACCTACCAGTGCGACCGGAACCTTCAATCCAACTTTTCTTTCCGATTCCAAAATTCTTTCGCCAGTTATTCCGGAATCAGACATTGAAAGCAATTCTTTCGTCTCATCTCTACATCAATACCCAATTATTGGCAAAATTACTGCCGTTAGAGATGCCGTCAAAGACCGGATAACTGTGCAGAGTGTCGACTCATCCCTATACAGGTTCTCATTGCCATCAATCTGTTCGTCGTATATAGTGTCTCAGTGTTTAAGTGCTTTAAAGAATGTGTTGCCGAGAGATACCAGTTTGCAGTTCCTGACCAAATGGTATTCCGTTCGCAACTCTCCCGGTTCTGATGAGTTCACATCGAATACTGAAATCAATTTATTCAAATCGTGTTTACTTTCACTTATTGGATATGACGTCGAAAGTCTTAATTTAGATTTGAATCTAAACTCCTGTACTTCCAACCAATCGCCAGAAGTGATTAAAAAAATGAAATTTAATAGTGAAGAGGGAAGTGATGAGGACTGGCATTGGCTCAACTCTAACGGATTAAACGCAAATGAATCGGTTTTCTCAAAACCAATCACTCGTATCAATCCTTCGACGCTTTTTCCATACTTTCCATCAATACTATATTCATTGCATTTGGTTTATGAAGACTTGAAACTAATTGAAATTAATTGGGATTTGTGTCCAATGATTGTCGACATTCTATACTTGTTTTCAGTCGACCTAAAGCTAATTTCATATCAAATCCATTACATCAAAGACTTTCCAAACAAATGCCGGTTTGTTAGCACTTTTTCGCGGATTAGTGACGAAGACATTAAAAGTCTGTCGATTCCGCACTATTTCAAGAAGGACTGTCCGTCTATTTACTCGACAGTTGACTCACTATTGGGAACATTTGATGGATTCAAATATGATTTGTTTCCTTATATCGCGAACACTACTAAAAACATATATAATATTGTATTACTTTTTGCAAATCTCAGACAAATTGAATTCATTGACGAATCGAAAGTTGTTTTTTCAATCAATACATCGAAAGTTGAAACTGAAAGCAATAAAATGAGAATTAATTGCAAAAATATTTTCGACAAAATAATAGTTCTTATGGACAGCCTTGGCATCAAAGAAGAGAACTTAAAACTATTTCCGTCAGGTCTAGCGATTCCTCTCTGGGACGCAATCTTCTACTGTCGTAACAACCCGTCCAATGACTGGAACCGCTCCTGTTTTAAGCTGATCGGTCGACCAGATCTGTCAGCCCTACAGCCGCCGTATAAGAAGCCAATCAAGACTTCGGTGACTAAACTAAATACTGATTGTTCAGAACCAGATGAAGATGGAATCTCATATCTTGATTACGACGTTCTAAAGCTCCTCTTCCCCGACGACCAGCGAATACTAGAGGCCTATAATATGCTTATGTCGTCAAAACCGGTGAAGATATCAATACAACAAAGGCCTGGAGTCTCAGACCACGACTTCATTGAAGAACAAGAACGACATTTGTATACAATATGTATTCGAACAATGGCTCTATCGCTGGGCAGAGGAATGTTGACTTTAAGGTCGTACACACCTGTAGTGGCCGAAACATTTCCGATCCCTAAACTCAATCTTGTAGGTCGAGTGCCGCCCAGGAATAACACAATTGATTTGTCTCACATAGAAGTGCCACAAAATATGAACACTTGGCCTCTCTTTCACAATGGAGTGGCCGCTGGTCTCAGAATAGCGCCGAACGCCTCGGGAATAATCGACTCGTCATGGATTGTCTACAATAGACCGAAAAGCAGTTCCGCACTGACGAGCACAGCCCTCAACAGCGACGCCCTCAACGAACACGCCGGCTTCCTTCTGGCCCTCGGACTCAATGGCCATTTGTCTTGTCTTTCAACGATGAGTATTCACGACTACCTGTGCAAAGGCAATGAACTGACACGAGTAGCTGTGCTCTTGGGTCTGGCAGCCGCCAAAAGAGGAACAATGGATGTGTCGGCCATTAAAGTGCTGAGCATTCATGTCGAGGCACTACTGCCGCCGACGAGCACTGAATTGGATGTCCCGCCTATAGTACAGGTGGCGGCTGTGCTCGGCATTGGTTTTCTATATCAGGGCAGTGGTCAGCACCACATTGCAGAGGTAATGCTCGGAGAGATAGGACGACCGCCGGGACCTGAAATGGAGCACTACATCGATCGCGAGTCGTATGCATTGGCCGCTGGTCTGGCCTTCGGATTGGTGACTCTGGGCAAAGGCAATAATATGATTGGTTTGGTCTCATCGGCAGAAGGCATGTCTATGGCCGACCAGTTGTGCCACTATATGCTCGGCGGACACAAGAGACCACTGACTGCTCTCCAGAGAGAGAAGTACAAAACCCCGAGCTATCAGATAAGAGAAGGCGACTGTATTAACGCAGACGTGACGAGTCCCGGCGCCACACTTGCACTCGGAATGATGTTCTTCGATACGAACAATGAAGCCGTCGCCCAATGGTTCACTGTTCCGGACACTCAGCACCTGCTGGAGATGGTTAGACCAGACTTTATACTTTTGCGGACTCTTTGCAAATCATTGATTATGTGGTCGAACATCGAGTCGTCAAAAGATTGGGTCGAATCACATATTCCTCGAATTGTTTCCGACAATGCATTCCAGAGAAGTGGCAACGAATCGAGCGATCGGTTAGACTTCGAGACTATGAGTCAGGCCTACTGTAACATAGTGTCCGGCGCCTGCTTTGCACTCGCGCTCAAATACTCCGGTTCTGCGAATCAAAAGGCGTTCAAAACAGTTATGAATTATACGCAAAGATTCATAACTTTGTCGACAAAAGCCAATTTGGCAGAACAGGCCGGAAGGAGTACTATCGAGTCGTGTCTCAACGTCCAGGTCGTGTCGTTGGCCATCATAATGTCCGGCACCGGCAATATAGAAGTGCTTCGGATTTGCCGTTATTTGCGTTCGCGTCTCAATCAGAATCACGTTCTATACGGCTCTCATATGGCTATTCATATGGCTTTAGGTCTATTGTTTTTGGCCGGTTGTCGGTCCACACTCTGCGCAACGCCCGACGCTGTGGCCGCTCTCATAATAGCCTTTTTCCCTAAATTTCCGGTTCATAGTAACGACAATCGCTATCATTTGCAAGCGTTTAGACACTTATATGTATTAGCGGCCGAACCCCGACTCGTGATTCCGCGCGACATTGAGACGGGGAAAGCCGTTTACGTCAATTTGCATTGTGTTGTTGTGAACCAGAGCTCCAGTTGTGAGATCATGAAACTGAGAGCTCCGTGTTTTCTATCGGAACTACATTTACTCGAAGAAGTCGTTTTGGATGACGAGAGGTATTGGAGAATATCTTTCGAAAAAGACAAGAATTGGGAGAATCTTAAGTGAGTTTAAAGTTATTTTAAGTTTAATTATATATTTATTTTGAATCCAATTCGCAGGCGTTTCCTCAAAAGAGACGGCGTTTTGTTCGTCAAACAAAAGACGGGTTGTTTGCCATACAGTGAAGACCCGAAGGGATTCAAAAGTCTTTACGCGCAGAGCGTAATGAAGGACGCGGTCAAGGGTTGGGCGCATAGAGTTAGTTCCGAAGCGTTATTCTATTTCTATAATTTGTTTAAATATTTAATGTATTTGTAATTTGATTTTTAATGTATATTAAGATCAATACTGCGACTGAATTTTCAAACGACAGAATAGTTCAGACATTTTCGAAGTATTTGCTCTCAAATCCATCGGAAATCGAATCCGAGTCCGAAATTCAGCACAAGTTGTGTTCACTTCTGTTTGATTGCGCTTCGAATGAAAGACTTGAGTTTCTATCGCCGCTCATAAGTCTGACTAAACTGTCGAAACAGAGCAATAGCTTCACTCTCTGGCAAATCAAGTTTGCGATCAGTTCTGCCCAAAAGTGTCAGTCATTGCGATCAGACTTTGTTGACTCAATTCGATCTCTAATTGAAAAACGAATTAAAAGTATTGGGAATTAAATATTTGCAAAAAATTTCAAATAAAATAAATTTGAATTTATCTCAAAAACAGATTCAATCGATAAGAATATGTTATTGGATTACTTGAGAGGAACTCTAAAGTTGTCACAAATTAATTCAACTTTAGTCGAGACCTTAGTTTTCTATAATATGCCTCCATTTGGATCATTCGCTTCAATAACTGGTAATTAATTTTTGATTTCAATTTAAAATCATTAAAAATGAATTAATTTCCAAACTATAGGCAAACTATCATTTGTCGAACTCGTGATTGAACTCCAATCGAAATATTTGGTTCCGATATCTACCGTTAACTTACTTTTTCGACTATTTTTTACTTAAAAATTAATTTTAATTTTTTTTCTTTAAAATAAAATAAAAATATGGTTTTTGTTTAAACTATTAATTAAAAATAAAATTATTTTATAAAAATATTTTGTTTGAAGTGATGAGAAATTATTTTGAAATGAATATTAAATTTTTGTCGAATAGTCTTTGGATCAGCTTTGGTCACATCGTTTGACATTGAGATCCACTCTGTTTTCAAATCAAGAATTTTAGTTTTGGAGAAGTTGTGTAAAAAATTCAAAACCAGTTCTCAGAAAATGTTTAAACGTTTTACACATTAAGTGATCGACAGATGACAGTAAAAGATGAGAATCGATAGGAAAACAATGGTTTGTTTGGAAACTATCGGTGAATCCTATTCGCCATTACGTCTGCATAGACTCGCGAACAGGTCTACAATGAAAGACACATTTAATACAATGTATTTCTATTTGATATTTACATTACTTCTCACTAAATGACACTCAAAATCAAATCAATTCTCTTTTTGTATAAACTATTTAATTATAATTATGAATATTAATTGACTCCAACTTATAGTTAGATTTTTTTACTCAAATTAATTGAATTTTTTTAATTAATACAAATTGTTTAATATTAGAGACCAAACAACTAGAGGTAAGTCTTTTGTTTTAAATGTTTTAATCAATTAAATTAATTAAATTAATTAAATTATAGTTTATTGTATTTTAAAATTTAAAATATATTTGAATTTTTCGGTTTACTCCCATAATATAAAATTTTTGAGCAATTATTATAATTTAAAATTTAATATTTTGAATTGATTATTATTTTTCTATATAATGTGAAAATTATTGCTTTATTTCAATTAGTTTTCATTCAAACTCTTGATTAGGTTTTTATTGTGTTTGACATTTATTAAACATATTTGTCTGTAATAACAAAATTATGTAATAATTTATTTACGAAATATTTGATTTGATTTTGTCTAATAGTCTATAAGTCTGTAATTAATTAATTTGATTGTTATTATTGACCTTCGCTTGCAATGAATGCATGAATTGTTTAAATGATTTGTTGATTTAGACATTGATTTAATTGATAGAAAGCTTAAAAAAACTTTTTTTTTAACTTTAATTTATATTTTTGATTACTTAATAACACAAATAGTTTATTTAAATTATAAAATTAGTATTTGTTTTAATAGTGTTTTTAGCAAAAATCGATAAATAGTTGACAAAAAAGACTTATTTGTTAATTAGTTAATTGCAATCCTTGACCGAAAAAATGCTTGAATTGTGATTTGCGTTAATTGTATTCAAAACAAAGTCTATTTATAAATTTCCAATTAATATAAACTACTTTTTTTCTATTGATATCATTGTATTCGTATTTTCTTTTGATTAACAAATTGTCTAATTGTGTCGGAATTGCGAAACTGAATGACAGTATTAGTTGCAAATCAACCAAAAGTTTTATTAGATTTTTGTACTATTTTTTGCTTTAAAAATATTCAATTCATTTCTTGCTTTGCATTTATGGTTTTATATTTATTTTAACTGTTTCTCAACACTAATTAATAATTATTTGATATAATTTCAACTTTGACTCGATTTTTACTCATAATATAATAATTAAATTTGTTTTAATAATCTGTTTAATTTAAATCAATATTCTCAGCTATTCTTGTGTTGGTTTTGACACTTTTTAAATCGTTTTTATTTATTTTCGTATCAATAAAACTGTCGTTTTGTGTCAAAAATCATATTTAAGTGACTTTTGCTGTCCATTAAAACATTGATTTTAATGTCGAAATGCATTTGTTGTTCAGACTATTGCTGTTTAACTCCAGTCTTGAAAGCTATAATAAACCGCATATTTCAGGTCTGGATAAAAATGATCTTTTTTTTCCATCTCTACAAAAGTGTATTATTATTATTATTTTAAAATAAAATTCTTTAATCTGTAATTCAATACTGTATTACTCTTTTAGTATTTGATTGGATTTTTATTACATTTATATAATTTTTTTGTTTTCTGATATCGGATTTTTCTTTATATTATTTTATTTATTTTTTCTACTTTTATATCGTTTTTAATTTATAATTTAAATTATATTTTCGACTCAATTGTTGAATTGGAGAGGAATTCGGGATTTTTGGAAACCCTTTTGTATATCCCTTTCAAAGACCATAATCTGATTTCGAGTACGAATACGAATGACTCGTAATTTGAAGTTTACGTCAAATAAATGGAAAATATTTTTTATTCACTATTTATTTTCACAGAATTTTCTAAAAGAATTTCTTTTCAAATCAGTTTTGATAAGAGAAATATATATATATTTTTGTATATTTTTATTTTCAAACTTGAATTTCTCGAACAAATTCAACCGAATTATAAGCTATAAATTGTTGAATAGTTTGTATGAAATTATTTATTTATTAGAATTGATGTGAAATCAATATTTTAGTTAACATTTCTTCTTACGATAGGAATAATAGTTTGAATACTAAATGGCATTAATTTGTTGTTTTAAATGTCATTAAAAGTATTTTTGCGTTTGAATTATGTGTTGTTTGGCTTTATTTGGAGACAGACTTACAATAAATATATATTTGTTTGCAATTCAAGTCATATTACGTTGTATTTAATGATTTGTTTCAATCGTTTAATAACGGAAAGCATTACTTAATTAGAATTTTTATTTGAGTTTATTATTTCGAATTGAGTTTAGATTTCCGTTTATTATTGACTCATTCTTTTGATTCGGTGCCGATTCTCCACTTTGTTTGACATTATCTGACTTTACATTCGCTGCTACAGTAGTCTTCATATCATTAAACATTAATATGTATGACATGTCAGGGATACGGAAGTTGAATACAATGAAAAATACCCCCTGAGTTGACCCAGCTTAGTTTAATACTAATATGTTTTGTTGGCAATATTTTATAAACTCACTTTCGTGTTATTTTTAGCATGATATAAACAAGTAAATTTTCTGTAAAATTGGATGAAATTTATCATATTATTATAGCCCTACCCCCGAGCGGCTCCATTATCCGCATTCCTGCGACAAATAACTCGGAATCAAATTCATTCATTCATTCATTTACTTGTGTTTCACATACGTCTGGATTGAAAAGACATTAACTTGTATTCCAAACACAATAATAAATTGAAAGCAATATTCAAATGTGTTATCTCTCCAACTCTTCAATCAATTCACAAACATTTTTGGCGATATATATAATCAAAATTCTCTGTTTCTCTATTCGATGTAAAATAATAGTTTAGTATTAGTTTAGTTGGAATTCTTTGAATTGTTGTATAAAGCTATTGAATTACAGTATTATTTGAGCCATTATTCAGTTTTTTGTTTTTGTGCACAATTTTTAAATTAATTTCTATAATACTCTTTGTCTAAGTATTAATAAAAATTAATGAACTATTCATTATTTTTAATTAACATTAATTTTATTTTTTAAATTAAAATTTTTATTTGTTTTTCGGATTCAAGGCTTTTTGAAAATTTTATTTTTATCTAAAATTATTCAAATGATTGATCAGAAAAAAGAATTTTTATTTAGCATTGCATTAAACTTCGAATTCTTTAGAAATGAATGAACTTTTATCGGAATAAATCTGAATTTATTTGATTTGAACTAATGCTCTCTTATTCTCGAATTATAATTCAATCCATAAGTTCTGTAACTTCTGTATTAAAGAGTGAAATCAATTTCCTGTTTTCTGATTAACTTCGAAACTAATCCTAACTCTATTTGTGCTATACCTGCAAAACCAATCTTTATTTGAGAATTAAGTTTAGCACAAATATGTTGTACAGAGTTTAGTGCAAAAAGTGAAGAGTTATGTTGAGAGTAGTTGAGAGTAGTTGAGAGTTGCATCAAATAGTGTACAGAATTTTATTTCGTATTTAATTATTTATAACAGTTTTATATTTTATTCATTTCATCTGATGTTGAAGCAGTGCCAAAGTCAGTCTTTTCTCTGTATTTATGATTATTTTATTTATGCATTTTCTTTAAACATTATATTTTAGAAATATATGGACTTTTAGTTTGCGTTTCGCTGTCTTTTGCTTTTGTTTTTATATGTATTGAAGTTTTTGCGCTTAATTCGATTTATCATTAATTATTGCAATTTTATGTTCTACACAATTAACTAAGTTTTAACAATCTTACTTTAGACCGACATAATTGCAAGATTCAATTTATTTCAATGTATCGATTGAATGCGAATATATTTACGATTCATTGGAATATATTATAAAATCACTAAAAATAAGAAATGAGGTTTAGATGATAAATCATTGCCAATGCGTATACATTATATTTGAAAATCCATCGATTGTTTTATTTTTCGATATAAGGTTTCCTACTGTTTGTTATATAAAATATTTCTAACTTATTATGTGGTTCTGTATATACAGTAGGGATGGCCAGACTGAGTCAGGTCAAGGGGTTTATGTGTGGGTAAATGACTCATTTTCCTCAAAACTGCAATTAAAGCTGATTTAGACTAATTTAAGACTAAATTAAGTTATTTTAACTGAATTTAAACCGGATTTAACTTTAGTTTAGTTAAGTTAACGCTGTTTTTACAAAATTTTCTAGGTTTTTAGAAATTTTCTAGGGGGGGGGGGGGGTTCTATATTCAAACAAAATCCTAGGGGTGGTCAGAGTAACCCAATTTTTTCCTCGGGGTTGCGGATCTGGACCTCCTCATTGGCCAATCCTGATATACAGTATTCATATATTTTTTGATATCTTTATTGTCACTTAAAGTGAATACTTTACGGATATATTTGAGCGAAGAATTGATTGACTACTTTATAAAAGAGAAGAATAGACTGATTGTTGGGTTTTTAGAATTCTATATAAATTAAACTAAAGCACAAGTATCTGGGTCGGACCTTTAACCCCTTCACTTGAAATTTTTGGCTTTAACCT
>JAQIYC010000782.1:0-11555 GCA_034699545.1 Porobelba spinosa | reverse complement strand
GTAGGAAGAAATGAATTGAATTATTAATATATTTATACATTATATACATTATATGTATTCAATTTTATATTACAATTCAAATCTTTATATAAGTTATTATAATATAACAAATTCAGAGCTGTAGTGCATATTTTCTATACATTTATAACTAATTTGATAAATGTTTTAAAATTAATAGAAAAGTAATTAAAGTTTTGCTTATAATAGAAATTATTAATCAATTGTCAATTATATGGCCAATCATTAACATTTTATCTGCCAGGTTAAAAATAACCGTTTCCTGGCAACCCATGCCAAAATAATTAGAAATTTAAGTTTTAATTTTTACTGGATTCTCTCTCTCTCTCTCTCTCTCTCTCTCTCTCTCTCTCTCTCTCTCTCCCAAAAATTAATCAATATTTAACTATGATAATTTAATTATAAAAATTCAATTAAAATAAAAGATTATTTACAATTTCTATTCAAGGTTTTTATAATTTATTACTTTCTTATTAATTTGCTTTATTTAAAAAATGTTTTGTTAATTTTATAATAAGTATACTTTTACAAATTTTCAATAAAGCATCTAGAGCAGTTTAACATTATTCTATAATAATTATAATAAAAACTTGTAATTTTTACTTGTCTTAAGAATAATTTTGTCTTTTCACATAACTTATATAAGAGATATTTTAATTATTTATTTATTGAAAAATCAATTTAAAAATAAGCGAGCAAAAGCAATCAATAAGAAACAAAATAGTATTTTAAAGAGTATTTCCTTTCACATCGCCATCAAAATTGGCTAAATATACTGTATGTGAACTTATTATATAATAATATTATTTTGATATCTGTTTTGCTTTTCTCTCAATAACATAAGATTTGTTTTAAAAGAAATTGAAAAAAATGTTATATAATAAATGAAAAAACTGTTGTTTTTCTCTATAAAGTTTTAAATTAGATAACAAGACAAGAAAAAAGAGAAAATAAAAGAGAATTTTATAAGCAATACGTGAGTATTAGGGAAAATCTGATTCACATCAATAACTCTTCAAATTTTTGCGATACAACACAAATAAAGTGAAAGAATGTCAAAATAGTATTTTCCAACATTTTTACCTAAATTTTGTTGCTTTATATCGTATAAACATTAGATATACTGTAATTGTAATGATGTGAATATTCTCACGAAGAGAGTGCACATCGAGTCCTATTATACTCTGCTTTTCCTATCTCTTTATAACAAGATGTGATTTCAAGTCTCATAGGATAGCGACGTAAAGCAGTTGAAAAAATGTGAGCCGAAGGGGAAATATTGAATGCAGTGTTGGAGTTGCCAATAGAGTTGCCAATAGAGTCGCCGAATTCTAGTTTTTCCTTTGAAACTGGATTATATTCACTCGATTTTGTTTTGTTTTTGTGTCGAGACAACTTCTAAATAAAAATCGAATGTGTTTTGATGGTAGAGCTGCACAGGCAGATGTCTAAACAATGGCCATATAATGCAATAGAGCTATAATGCATTTGTATAGCACTTTAAAGGCACCCAAACAACAGTTAATAGAAGTGAGTTTGGATTGAATTAATGCCATATTTGCATACATTCTATGCATTCTTGTGCTCCAAATGCATACTCAATGGCTGAATATTTGAGTATATCTAAGAATAAAAATGAGTTCTTTGATAAAGAATTGGCAAAAAGAAAAATAATAATATTTAACAAAACAATTATTTTTGCTTTAAGTTGATGTGATTTATATTCAAAAAGAGTTGTGAGAAAAGCTATTTTGTTTTGACATTATTAAAAGAATAGCTACTATTGCCAAAGGCTTGGCTTTTGTTACTGCGATTCTGCGATTGTTAAGTCTTTGTTTAGTTTAGTTCAATAGTCGGACAACACTAGTATTTCACCGGAATTTCCGTGACTTGTCTACATTTGGTCTACATTTTAGGTCATTTCCTATTTTGATGTAAATATAAAGCAATAAAAGAATCTCTTTATTCGTTTGCGTTAATAGACTGCTAATGATTTCACTTATTATTGTTTAGTTTCGATTAAACCATTCGGAGTATTTGCCGAAACAAATGACTCGAATTTTAATACAAAGTCTAATTCAATTGGATTTTACTAAAAGAACTGACAAAAGAGCACAACAATTGAGAATTTGAATTAAAATAAATAAATAAAACACTGTTTTGTTAACTATTTTTTTAATGAATAGAAAATTACATTTAAAAAATTAGTAAAGAATTTTATACTAGACTTTATATTACTTATTATATAATTTTTATTGGAAAATACATTTATATATTGAAATCTAGACTTAAATTGAATTTTGAGTGATATTTGTCGGACAACTCGTGAAGAGCGGTCTGAGTCTAACCTCTTATTTCAATGCATTTCTATATTATATTTTTGATTATTATAGAGAAGTATTTTATTACGGGTTATAACTCTTATTATATTACGTAATATTCAATTTCTATGAGTAGTCTCTCAGCCAACCCCAGCAGCAAAGAAGCACAAGAGTGCGTACATTCCAATTGAAGACCTTGGCATCTTTGTCGTCGTGGATGTGGAAGTAGTAGTTCCTTATAATGCAATTTTCCGACTCAGATAAGGCAAATGCATAGCATTGCAGAAATAACACTAATTTTCTTACAAAGTTTTTTTCAGTTCAAACTCACTTCAAAATCTCTAGAGATTTGATACAATAAAAGCCAAAAACCAGAAAAAGTGAACTTCAAATCTGTAAATGTTTTTAAGAATTTACTTCACTTTTATTATTCTTATGAAAGCAGATGAAAGTAAAACAGATTTTTAGATCAATTGGAATTGGCTTAAGAAGTTTGTGCGAAACACTTCTAACAAATAATTAGAGTCTGTATAGTATTCTGTATTCCTGTATACAGAGTATAGAGTGTATAGAGAAGTGCAATATTCGTACATTTGGTTGCATTACTCCTCAATTCAATGCACGCTCTCATGTGCTGTACATTCAATGCACTCTTCGATTGCAGTACTCATTGGTTTCGCTCTTTTTGCTCCTTTTCCTCCGATTCCTGCTTTTGCTCCTCTTTTCCTCTTTTTCTTATTATTCTTTTGTCTTCAATGAATAGGAAATTGAGTGAAATAAAGGCATCGCTTCACTACAGGATATGAATATAGAGTCAATAAAATTGATTCCTTTCTCTCAGAACTCAGAGTCTCAAACATTGTGTATGAGTTTGGTTTGGCTCAAAAAATGCACCTAAACTGCATTGCCTTTCCCTTTCGCACATCCATACACACTCTCACTCTCTCGCGGGTTATTTCTTGTAATGTGTGTGCCTTTGATTAGTTTGTAAATTACTTTTATCGGTAATACAAACTAAAGTGCTTTTATTACGCCCTATGAAGGCTGATGTGCGAATATATTGGCCATTAAATCAAAGACAATACAACAAATTCAATCCAAACTCAATCTTATCTCAGATGCAACTCAAAAATAACTTTATTTTGAAAAATAAGATAAAAAATAATTTTTACAATTGAAACAAGAATAGTTTGTTTAGCGCATCATTTCATTCATTCAAAAATTTGTAATTTAAAGTCAATTATGGCTTGAAGTATCACTTCTGTTAAAACTATTCTTCATTGTCACACAAATGCATACATTTAGTGTTCATTCGCTATATTAGACTCAAAATATGCACTTCTATTGTATTTAATCGCTTTTTAATCTTTTTTCTAATGCCTAACAATATCTATTTGATCTAAACCTAATAATAAGACTTTTTTAGTTAATTTTTATCGCTTCACGAATACTAAACTTGTCTTCTCGTGTTCGCTAATGAAAATAGATTTTAACTTTTATATTCATTAATAAAAGAATAAATTATGAGATTTGGAAACTTGAATATAACTTTGAAACAATTCATTAAATATTAATAAATTATGTAAAATTCTAAACATTCAACTAAAACAATAACCGAACTAATAATATATTTCTCTTATGATTAATGTCAGTGCGTTTATGCATAAAGTTGTTGAGTTGTAGTTAGGGATGGCGGTAGGGTTTTATGTAAAGTTGGTTCTTGCTGAATGAGCAATGTGGGTGCTGGGAGAGCCGTGGGGTGCTGGGAGAGACGAGGGAAAAAGGGGGTGCTACGGATCTTATTTTAACTGGATGTAAAGCAAATTTAAATTAAATTATAAGAGAATGTCCTAGTTAAATTATAAATTTTAAAAAGTTATATTAATAAAATTATTTATACGTAATTTATGTAGGATTTTAATTTTAATATAGTAATTTGGTAAAGGAATTAAAAATATATGTAGGTGAAAATTTTAAAAACGGACTTTTTCTAAGCAAGTAAAAGTCCGTTTTTAAATTTTTCTCTTACATATTTATTTATTTAAATATTAGCCACAATATGTTTTATCTGGCAACGAAATACAAAAAGATTTAAAATCATTTGTAATAATAAAAATTATCTAAACATATGAGAATAAAACAAAATTAGTGACAAAATCAATTCAAATACTAATCGAGACAACTTGCAATTCCTAAATAATTTACGAAAAACTATTTTTAAATGTTATTTATAATTCCAAAGTCTAAACAGTTAGAGTCATCACTAGGACAGAGCGATAATTGTATTTCTTTTAACAGAGTACTCATCTACCATCGAAAGTTAGCAAGGGTTGACAAAATTATTAAACAAAAATGTAGGAAAAAATGTTGCTTAAAAGTTCAATAAAATCCTTTTGTTTACTAAAATTTTATAGAAATTGATCTAAAAGAGTTTTATTTAAGTTTCTGCTCAAACTATATTTTTATTTAATATTTTAAGCAAAATTATGGCATAAAACAGTACTAAGATTAATTGACGTTATTAGTAGTAATACCTATTTTATACTTTATCCTGGAAACTGTCCCACCACCTTTGCAAGATACTGAAGCATCCACTTACCATTGGTTCCGTGCACCTTTGAAATTTTTAATAGCCCCCTTTGATATTCAGTATATTATATAATTAAACTTGTACTTTATATAAACGACAAAATATTATTGCTGAAATTTACTTAGTTAATATTTTGTTTAAATTTAATTTTAAAATAAGTAAAATGTATTTTTTAGTTACATTTAAAATTTTATTTAATTGCATGATTAAATAAATTTAATAAATAATATTTTATGCATTTAGTTTTAAAACATATTTTAATTAATTTAAAACTTTAGTGTTAATAATTATTGCTTTAATAAATTGAAAATTTTTAGAAATTTATTACAGGGAAATCGGTCAATCCTGGGGGAGGGGGGGGGGGTATGGGAGGAAATGACTAAAAGTTTTGGCCAAAATTATTTGGTGTATATGAAGGATATGACCAAAAAGTTCAAAATAACTTTATTTTTACACTGTCTTAACTGGATTTAAACTAAATTTAAATTAGATCTAGCAACAATTTAAGCTAAATTCAGTTAAAATTAGCACAAAAAATTAAAGGGTTCCTTTGTTGTCCTCAAAATCATGTGCAATTGAGACCAATTTTTCAACTCTGGGGGCGACGGGTTTGTCTTCCTTTGACATTCATAATTAAAATAAACGTTCAGTTAATTAGTTGTCGAGCCTTAAACGTATTTATAATCTGAACTTGTTAAAATTATAAATAATAATTTTAAATTTAATCAACTAAATCTTATTAATAATTGTGGTAATTATTAATTTGCAATTTAAAATAAAAACAAACATGATTAGATAATTATTGCACCAATGATACTTTTGTAGGTAAATCGAAAATGTTATGCATTGATTGGTATAGACTTAAAGCGTCTAAAGTAAGGCATTATCTTAGGAGTGAAGCAATGATTTAATATGAATTGATTCAATAAATATTTGATGGCAACACCTGCTAAATAATCCCTGTGCTGTTATAGCATTAAAAGAGATGGAAATAGATTCTACTCTTATTCCAAGAGAGCAAACGCCGAGACTTTTAATTACAACAAGTTTTCTACCCTTTGAGGAGTAAAAGTTAAATTTTGTTTTTAAACACGAAATAAGAGTTTGTTTTTTGTTTAGATATCGATCAGATTGTTAAAGAATATAATCATTAGTACAGCCTATGTCTTGTCAATAGCTTAATGAGCTTTCATTGTGAATACATTGAGTTTTTCTCTCACTTGATATTCACCGCATTGTGTCTTAAGAGAAAGTAAATGAAAGAGAAGTCTCTTTTCACTCGATTTGATGCAATCGTGAGTTGAGAACAAACTATTTGTGTGACGAATGTCGAGTAAAAAGACAGAACACCTTTAGGTCTTTTATTATTTGCCAATATTTGTAATAAAGTGGAAAAAAGTTTAATTATGAAATTTGTATCGTTAAGTAACATGTTATGAGAGAGCACTGGGTGTGTGTCGTGTCTACCATTTGATACATAGAGAGGAGCGCCACTTAAGAGTACGGAGAGTACGAGTGCCTCTATTTTGATGATATGCCGCCTGACGTTCATCTATTATTTGATTGGGCCCGAGAGCAGCGCCCCTACTAAACCTCAGCCAGGACCACACAAAGAGTCAGGACTACAGCATCTCATATGCAGTTATGCCGTAATACCTGGGCATTGCTTACATATAATATTCCGATTACATGATTCCCTTTGAGCATTGCTGGCATCCCTTGCATCGCACAGGTCCACGAACTCTGCCATCAGTGCAACTCAAACCCATCACAACTACATTTGTTTCTACAAATTAAATGTTTGTTTTTACTGGTCGTCCATTGCTTTCTAGTTATTCGGTTTATATTTTTCAAATATAACTTAATTGAAGTAACATTGCATTGCAATTACTACAATAAAACTAGAGATGTACAAGGTCCTTCACGTCAGGGTTAGGAAAATTTCGGATTTAAAATTTTTACTTGGGTGTCTAAGGTAGGGTTTTAAATTTTGTGTAAAACCACGTTTTAAACACTACTTTTTGTTTTTCTACTAAATTTGTGTTTTTAACTGAACTTAAACTAAAAGTTAATTTAATCTAATTTTAGCTATAAATCACGTTATTTTAAAAGAACCCTCCTAAAATACAATAATTTTCCCTAATAACACTATTTTTTATGAAAATACCTTAGGGATAGTATCTCACCTCCTTTCTGGGGATATTTTCAAATTTTTTTAGGTCTGGGTGGATATTTTGCTTAATCGCTCCCTTTTGCACATCCATAAAACAAACAAAATTGAGAATTTATAATAATTATTGTTTACATTTTAACAGTTCTAATGTTATCTCAATTTATTATCAGATTTGTTAACTTAAAATATTTTTATCGAATCTTAAATAAGTCTATACTTTAATAGAAAAATTTTTAATTAATTAAATCTAATAAATTCAAACCATTAGTCATTTTGCTAAATATACACAATATATATATTGTTTTTTTAAATAATTATATAATGCAAGATTAATTAAGATAGCGTTTTCTTAATATAATTGTAGTTTTTAAAAGCAAATACTTAATTATTTCTTTTTGTTTAATACATGTTGTTCTAATATATGTATTGCTTTACATACTGTATACTGACCAAGCCTAATCAATCGTGCTTTTATTATATATTTAAATTTATTATGATAAATAGTTATTTAAATTAATAAAACACTTTAAGTAAAAAGTAAATAAGTTTTAAGAAATTTGTGTATTTTTACAAAAAGCCAAATCTCTTTCCTCTTATATACTGTATTTCTAACTCCGATTCGAGTCTACAATTCAATTCTGCAAATAACTGAAGAAATAAACTTCACTTTTATATATATATCTGTGTTTGCACTCCAGATACACATAAATATAAATTATAAAATAAATATTACACTTGAGCTGACATCACATGAATAGTATTTTTTATATGTTTTTGTCGATAAAAAGTACTTAAGAAAATGATTTCATTCCTTTAATATTTAACTCATTTTATGATAAATTATAATTTGAAAATATATTAAATGTTAAGTAGGCTAAAAAAGAATAATAAATGGAAAGTACACTCAACTCTTTTTTAAACACTTAGTTTTAGAGCAAAATTTGTTTTATTCTCCGATTTTGATCGGAAGAGTTGAGAAATGATTAAATGTTTGGGTAAGGCATTTGAGCCAAATATGATTGCAATGCTGTTGAGAGGACGAGAGCTGTCTCGAGAATGACCCTTCAATTGCTTGAATTGGCGCTAAGTTTTACCATTCGCTACTATTGACAGAATTGCTAGAATTGCTCGAATCGGTGCAATCCTTACAAGTCTATACAACCTAACTGTGCGTTATTGAAAATGTAAGTGCATTCCAGTTATCCGACGCTTGAATCAGAAAAGTAGAACTGACTTAGACTTAGACTTACTTTTTAGATATAACGGTTTACAATACAACTGTTCACTTGCTATCTCTTTTGGTGATTTGATTGATTGTATGTTTGCAATCATTTTTCAGTACATTCTTTGCTCTTAGGCTTCCATTTCATTTGGAAGAGAAATAGAAGAAGAGAAGAGAAAGAGTCACAAAACGACTAAATATAAAAAGTTATTTTCTTTATATATGATTTTTTGCAACTTCAGTAAAATTAGATTAAAAAAACTTTTCTTTTGTAAAATTCTTAAAAGACAAGAATATAGTGTAAAGACTTGTTTTATATATAGATATTGTAAACCAAAAGAGTGGAAATAGTGATATGAGAATAAATTTATGATGTCCTGAATGTGGCATTTATTATATTAAACTTTCATCATTTGTCCAATAATGTGATAGAGAGAACATTTCCACTAATCTATGTTATCATGCGGTGAATGTTATGTGAGAAACAATGGCTCATATTTGGGCTTCACTTCTATTTGATCGGACAGTACAGTGTCATTGCTTTCAATAATAAAATACAATTAATTGATTTTAAAAATTTATTCCAAACATTATTATTGTTATTATTATCGATACTTTGTAAGAACTAACTAAGAAGTATTATTTATAGTCATTCTTTCATTTCGTTTTATATCAATTTAAGTTTATAATACATCAAAATCATTGCTCTATTCAATTGGACTTTTTATGATTTGAGAAATAAACGATAGATTTATGTTTCACCAAATTTAATATAATAAAGACTTTTAAAACTTTTTTCTATCATAAAACTGTTGCTTTAATATATATTTCTAATACTAAAAGAGAGGGAACGCAAGGATTTTAATAAAAAGATTTGGGACTCAAATGTGATTTTACTCTTATTTATGGCACAAAATTATATTCTGTTTACAAAATAATAGCAGTTTTCCGATGTTTACTGTAAAACCCCGAATAATATTTACAACTTAAAGCATTAAAAACTGGTACACATTTACAAATACTATATCAAAATATTGATGAGAAACGTAACTGTCTTTCCGTCTCTGTATTAGATTTTGTGTCTGAAATGAGTCACATATTTGGCAAATATATTGCAATGAATACAATGTTGTCTAATATGCGACCAATGCTTCTCTTCATTTCTTTTCATGGCTTTGAGTTTTATACAGAATTTATATTAAATTTGATTTACAATATATTGAATATAAGTATCGCAAACAGTGGTTAGTTTGTGTTAAACCTAATTAAAGTTTCTCAAATAGCAATCGAATCTAATTTTTATTTCAATCTCACGTTTAATTCATTGATCAATAATTTCTTAATCAATTTCAAAGATTTATTGATCAATTTGAAAAGTATTAAAAAATAAGAATTTAAATAAAATATAATATTACTTAGATTAATGAAAACTTAAATTTAATGTTTCAATACATTTTTATAATACTGTATAAATAAATTAATAAAGAAAACATTCAGAATATTTCAGTCTATTCTTTTGATAGAATTGATGAGATTTAAATATATTTTTGAACAATTTCTTAAATCAATTAATCAATATTTTTATGATTTAAAAGTGAATAATGAAGAAACAGGTTTTGTCTTTATAAAATCTAAACTTTCTCTGGTTTATTTTTTTAGAACAAGTTTTTATATCAAATCATTATTCAGTTAATTACAAATTTAATTATCAAGAACTTAGTTAATGATTATTGTTATTGTGTTTAAATAATATATAAATTTATATTTTATTACTTTGATTACATTATTCTTCTCATTATTCATCTAAATGTTTAAAAATGCAAATTGGATCAATTTGTTTTCTTTTTGGTTTAATGTAGTAATAATTTAGTGCAAAAATAGCAAAAATGATATATTCATAAACTTATAAATAGACACTATTGTGTGTATGTGCTATAGAGTGCAGTTTGTCTTCAATAATATTACACTTATTTGTTGAGTAAAGATTAGTTCATTCACAGCATCACAAAGAATGGATTGCAGTAAAAGACATTGTGTTTATAGCTATGGGCTGTTAGACTACATAATACAGTGTAATGAATGCTCGACAACAATCAATTACTCCTACAATATAAAGCCAACACTAAGCTCTCCATTGACTAAATTCTAACACAAAAACTGTTTTATTTTCATGTTTTCAATCTTAATTTTGAATTCAATTTAAATTTAATTTCATTTGCATTTGAATAAGAAAAAGCGCCTGGTATACTTTAAAAACAAATTTGAATTAAAGCGAAGGCACAAACTCTGCATTCATTGGCAAGTGTTTGGCTTCTTTTTCAATGAATTTTTAATATAAAATAATATAACTTTTTGTGATAAAGTGTTTGTGACAGACATACTATATATCAAACTTTTTTCCACAAAAAATAAATTACTTGTTCTGAAAAATTTTTCAGAAACTTTAATTTTCATGGATTTATAAGATTTAGTTTTGATAAATCATTTTTTCTATCTCGAGACGAATTGCAACTTTTGTGGAATCGTTGGATTGTTGGCTAAAAAGTTTAATTTTAAAGAGATTTGACAAAAGACTGAAACCGTTTGCACGATCGTTACCCAAATAAGAATTAGTTATTAAAAAAGTATTTTATTATTATTATTAATGGATAGAATGGAAGGAAATTTCAAGATTTATACCGACGTGACACTGGATTATTAGTGGACACTAATACTCGAAGTGTCATTACGATAGTCTCATAAACGTGTGATATGTGTGCGATGTATGAGATGTACTGCTGATGACTGCCATTACTATTACTATTATTGCTGATTCAAATGCAAAGCAAAGCACTATTTTATCATAAGCTCTAATGCATCCATTGCTTTGCTTACATCAAAGCCCTCTTTCCATATCAGTTACATTATTTAGCCCAAAGCTAATGCAATATATTTAAACTTGTATTCCTATTCTCCAGAGTTGCACAAACATTATATTCCATCACTAAATACTAACTTTTATCATTGCATCAGTTGATGAGTTCAAACGAGAACTAATGAATCAAATACCGTTCGGACATGTGTTCTATGAATACAACTTATTATTTAATTATTTATACTTTATATATAGTGTAAGTGTTTAAGTGATTCGATAACAGTTGAGCACAAGACGAGGTTATATTATATTTAGTGATCAACGAATTCGGGCAGCAAGAATTTTAAAATTCGGAGGGCAAAATCGGGCAGCCCGAA